>RJWK010071805.1:0-10604 GCA_004363435.1 Platanista minor
TCCCTTCTGGCTTGAAGAGTTTCTGCTGAAAGATCAGATGTTAACCTTATGGGGATTCCCTTGTGTGTTATTATTTGTTGTTTTTCCCTTGCTGCTTTTAATATGTTTTCTTTGTATTTAATTTTTGATAGTTTGATTAGTATGTGCCTTGGCATGTTTCTCCTTGGATTTATCCTGTATGGGACTCTCTGTGCTTCCTAGACTTGATTAACTATTTCCTTTCCCATATTAGGGAAGTTTTTAACTATAATTTCTTCAAATATTTTCTCAGTCCCTTTCTTTCTCTCTTCTTCTTCTGGAACCCCTATAATTCAAATGTTGGTGCTTTTGTTGTCCCAGAGGTCTTTGAGACTCTCCTCAATTCTTTTCAATCTTTTTTCTTCATTCTGCTCTGCAGTACTTATTTCCACTATTTTATATTTGAGGTCATTTGTCCGTTCTTCTGCCTCAGTTATTCTGGTATTGATTCCTTCTAGAGAATTTTTAATTTCATTTTTTATGCTGTTCATCATTGTTTGTTTGCTCTTTAGTTCTTCTAGGTCTTTGTTAAATGTTTCTTGTATTTCCTCTGTTCTATTTCCAAGATTTTGGATCATCTTTACTATCATTACTCTGAATTCTTTCTCAGGTAGATTGCCTATTTCTTCTTCATGTGTTTGGTCTGGTAGGATTTTACCTTGCTCCTTCATCTGCTGTGTGTTCCTCTGTCTTCTCATTTTGCTTAACTTACTGTGTTTGGGGTCTCCTTTTTGCAGGCTTCAGGTTCCTATTTCCAGTTGTTTTTGGTGTCTGCCCCCAGTGGCTAAGGTTGGTTCTGTGGGTTGTGTAGGCTTCCTGGTGGAGGGGTCTAGTGCCTGTGTTCTGGTGGCTGAGGTTGGGTCGTGTCTTCTGGTGGGCAGGACCGTGTCCAGTGGTGTGTTTTGGGGTGTCTGTGACGTTATTTTGATTTTAGGCCGCCTCTCTGCTAATGGCTGGGGTTGTGTTCCTGTCTTGCTAGTTGTTTGGCATAGTGTGTCCAGCACTGTAGCTTGCTGGTCATTGAGTGGATCTGGGTCTTAGTGTTGAGTTGGAGATCACTAGGAGACCTTTCCTTGTTTGATATTACGTGGAGCTGGGAAGTCTCTGGGACCAATGTCCTGAACTCGGCTCTCCCACCTCAGAGGCACAGGCCTGACACCCAGTCGGAGAACCAAGACCCTCTCAGCTACATGGCTCAGAAGGAAAGGGAGAAAAAAAAGAAAGAAAGAAAGAAAAAATAAAAGAAAAAAAAATAAAGTTATTCACATAAAAAATAATTATTAAAAATTAAAAAAATTTAAAACAATAAAAAAAGAGAGAGCAAGCAAACCAAAAAAAACCAAATCCACCAATGATAACAAGCACTAAAAACTATACTGAAACAAAGAAACAAAAAAAAAATCCAGCAGGCAGAACCCTAGGACAAATGGTAACAGCAAAGCTATACAGACAAAATCACACAAAGAAGCATAGACATACATGCTCACAAAAAGAGAAAAAGGAAGAAAAAATATATATCATTGCTCCCAAAGTCCACTGCCTCAATTTTGGGATGATTCATTGTTGATTTAAGGTATTCCACAGATGCAAGGTACAAACATCAAGTTGATTGTGGAGATTTAACCTGCTGCTCCTGAGGCTGCTGAGAGAGATTTCCCCTTTCTCTTTGTTCGCACAGCTCCTGGGGTTCAGCTTTGGATTCAGCCCTGCCTCTGTGTGTAAGTCTTTGAGGGTGTCTGTTCTTCACTCAGACAGAACGGGGTTAAAGGAGGAGCTAATTAGTGGGCTCTTGCCCACTTAGGCCGGGGGGAGGGAGGGGTAAGGAATGCGGGGTGAGCCTGTGGTGGCAGAGGCCAGCGTGACGTTGCACCAGCGTGAGGCGTGCCGTGTGTTCTCCCAGGGAAGTTGTCCCTGGATCATGGGACTCCGGCAGTGGTGGGCTGCACAGGCTCCTGGGAGGGGAGGTGTGGACAGTGACCTGTGCTTGCACACAGGCTTCTTGGTGGCAGCAGCAGCAGCCTTAGTGTCTCATGCCCGTCTCTGGGGTCTGAGCTGATAGCCATGGCTTGCACCCATCTCTGGAGCTCGTTTAGGCGGTGCTCTGAATCCCCTCTCCTTGTGCCCCCGGAAACAATGGTCTCTTGCCTCTTAGGCATGTCCAGACTTTTTCCTGGATTCCCTCGTGGCTAGCTGTGGCGCACTAGCTCCCTTCAGGCTGTGTTCACGAAGCGAACCCCACTCCTCTCCCTGGGATCTGACCTTCGAAGCCCGAGCCTCAGCTCCCAGCCCCCGCCCACCCTGGTGGGTGAGCAGACAAGCCTCTCAGGCTGGTCAGTGCAGTTTGGCACCGATCCTGTGTGCGGGCATGTCTCCACTTTGCCCTCCGCACCCCTGTTGCTGCGCTCTCCTCCGCAGCTCTGAAGTTCCCCCTGCCCCCCGCCACGCACAGTCTCTGCCCACGAAGGGGCTTCCTAGTGTGTGGAAACCTTTCCTCCTTCACAGCTTTCTCCCACTTGTGCATGTCCTGTCCCTATTCTTTTGTCTCTGTTTTTTCTTTTTTCTTTTTCCATACCCAGGTACGTGGGGAATTTTTTTGCTTTTTGGAAAGTCTGAGGTCTTCTGTCAGCGTTCAGTAGGTGTTCTGTAGGAGGTGTTCCACATGTAGATGTATTTGTTGGGAGGCAGGTGATCTCCACGTCTTACTCTTCTGCCATCTTGTAGGTCTCCTGGTAGTCTTTTTAATAACTGCTTTTGTCACCCGGTTAAGTCATGCAGTTACCAAGTAGTTAGAAATTTCTGAAAGGATATTATTGTTAACAGAAGAAAAGCTCATTCTTACATAAATAATATCCAGTCCTTCATTGGGACCCTCCTGTTCAAAAGGCCCTGGCCAAACAACTTCCAAACAAAACACAGTCCCAGGTTGTTTCCAGCCCACTGGGAATGAAGCCATGTACGGAAGAGGAGGCCTCTAAATGAGGACGTAAGTTCAGGGTGAGTCGGGGCCATTGGCAATGCTTAGAATCTCCAGCCAGACTCCAAAGAGGGAGTCCAAGTGGTTTTCTTCTGGGGCCCTGTACTTGAATTATTGTTCAATTAGTCAACACAATAGATCTTCAAAAGAGGACAATTAATTAAAATGTTAACAAGGTTACTGCACTCTTTGGACTATATGTCATAATTGTGGTTAGTAAATCCTGGCAGTCTTAACAAAAATAGTGTCCATCATTTGCAGGTATGAAGATAACTTAATTCCCTACCGGGATTTTTATTTTTGCTGGATGACAATATGCAATTGACAAGTTATAAATGATACTGTTTTATGTTATAAAAATACTAGCTTTTTTTATTTATTATGTTTACAGGAATTCACTGCTTGAGTCAAGGTTAGGCTTGTTAAGTGATTAAAGGCAATTTTATTATAGCAGCATGTACTTATTTTATTCTAAAAGAATAAAATGCATGAAGAGAAAGTTTTTTTGTTTGTAACCTGTAAAATTGAGTTATTTTGCTGATTTAAAATACTAATAACTCACTTGAGGACCATGATACCTCCTGAAAATACCATATACCTGCTTCTTAAATGTCTCCAAGCACCTGATAGATCTGTCCAGAGCTGAAGTGGCAAGTGACTGACTGCTCTTGGACAAAGGGTGCTTTCCCAGGGCTATAGCTGACTGTGCTGGGAACAGCCATGGAGCAAGGCAGCACAGGCAGAGGGAAAAGACTTTATTTAAAGGCAAAATGCCCAAATGGCTCTCTGACCTAGCTAATTTCTACTATCACTTATTAGCTTATATATGATCCCCTCACTTTTTTTCTTAAGGGGCTGATTTGGATTGACTTGTTGAGAATGGTGTCTATCATCTATTAAGTCATGAGAGAGAGATTTCTGTGGTTACATGTAAACTTGTGCTAGGTCTGCAGATGAAGAGGGTAGTGAAGAAGTCAGCTGCAGTCTGGTCCGGTCTATGTGAAGGTCACACCAGCTTCATTGTACACCTTGAAGACTTTCTCGATGGCGCTGACTTAAGCAGCTGTTCTCAGGTCCAATCCCAGGTTATACTTCATGGCTGTGCACATGATTTGCCTGGCAGAGCACTCCATGGTGTAAGCTAAGCCAGAGTGCACGATGTCTTTCTCAGAGGCATGCAACATCCTGTCTTGGAACTGTGCTGTGGGTACAATGGGAATAGTTCCACCGTGCTTTCCAAATTTCCTTTCCAAACTCTCTTGAACAGACATGAGCAAGTGGTAGTTAGAATCCCTTTCATATTTGAAGGTCTAACGGCCATAGCTGACATGATTTAGATTCTTCAGCCACTCAAAATAAGACACTGTCACTTCTCCAGCATTCAAGTAGAGATCTGGAATAACCATGATGTTCTTCTCTAGGAAGATCTTATCAGCTTCTGGAGTTGTTAAGTCCGTTGGCACCTTCAGCAATAATCTTGGCTTCTTAACTTTGGTCAGCTGCTTCTCGCTGGCAGCAGGGATCAGTATGTCACATTCTGCCTCCAAGATGCTCTCTTCATAGATCTTTGCTTCGGTCTCCGGGTCTTGAGGTCCTTCACCAGCTTGTCCTCCAAGATGCTGGCACCGCAGTCGATGAAGGCCCTCCACCATCTTGAAGAAGTTGGGGTCGTCCTCGCTGTCGGCTGCCGCCCTGCTGTACTGTCGCCGGCGGGGCAACGCGAGCCCCGGCTGCAGGGTGGCGGCGGCTGCGGCGGGCTGCCCGCGGGCCCGGCCCCAGCAGCGCGACAGTGTCGGCCGCCGCGGAACCTAGGGCTGTGGGCCCGACACGGGACAGCAGCAGCGCTTCACCCAGGCACATGGCGGCAGGACGGAGGCCGCGGAGGAGAGGCGCTCTCACAGGCCCGGGGACGGACAGAGGGTTTTGTAGGTCTTAATGTAGGAGCCCCATCAAGTGATGCTGAGCACGGCATCACTTCTGAGCGGAGGTGGTGGCCGGTGTGTCATAAGACTCATCTTACCTGTGGGGAGCTCAGGCGGACAACCCCACCGACATTTTCATTTCCTTATGAAAAGCAACTATGGACGCTTTGAGGAACAGAATACCAATTGGGACATTTGGGACATGAAAGTAATTTAGTGGGTGAAGACACAAAAATATCATCATCACTTCTATTGCTTACAGCAAATTAGCAGGTGGCCCAAAGAATGAGAAAGCTGATGAACATTGTGCATTCACGAGCCCAGTTCCCCAAGGTGCAACAAGAAAACATGTTCATCATGGAAGCAGGCATAGCTTCTGGACATTTCAGCACTTATTTTAAAAAGTGTGGGGCTTCCCTGGTGGCTCAGTGGTTGAGAGTCTGCCTGCCAATGCAGGGGACACGGGTTCGTGCCCCAGTCCAGGAAGATCCCACATGCCGCGGAGCGGCTAGGCCCGTGAGCCATGGCTGCTGAGCCTGCAAGTCCGGAGCTTGTGCTCCGCAACGGGAGAGGCCACAACAGTGAGAGGCCCGCGTACTGAAAAAAAAAAAAAAAAAAAAAAAAAAAGTGTGGAAATAACTTTTGCTTTAATGTGAATCAGATCTGAAGCTGGGTAATAATTTTCTTCCTTATTTGAGTTGCCTTTAACTCTCAATTCAAAACTATATTACATTGATTAGAAACATATGGAAATCAAACTGAACAATTATTCACACATTTTATGATAGATAGCCACTTTATACTTTGCCTTTATGAATGACAATTTAAAGTGGCTTACAGGTGATTGGATCACCCTAGCCAATTTACATAAATGCAATTTGTGGAGAGATTTATATTGCCAAATTGGATGAGGTACATTTTTGAGTTTGCATAAAGTGTTCTGCAAATTGTTCCATTTTCTTACTGTACGCCCCAGGTTTCTCAACACAGGTACTCTATTGGATTTACATTCTCTGTGTGGGAAACGATTGATGGAACTGAATGAAGGATTCAGTGTAAAAGATGAGCATCACTGAGCAGAAACAGGCTTCAAAGTGACTTGCCTTATCAGAAGCCCAAATGATTCATCTATAATAATTAAAACAGTGTGATGCTGGCATAAATAGATCAATTAAACAATTTACATTATCTTTAAAGAGACTCTGATGGTGATGCATATAATAAAATGAAAAGGAATAGATTATTTTTAAAAAATCATTGGGCTAATTATATAAATAAGCACATACAAACACACATGCACACATACCCTCCTTAGGATTCTTATCTAACATCACAAGAAAAAATATTCTGAGCTCTTTTAAACATCTATACTTATACTTAAATCATAAGTATCACAAAAAAATCTACAAATATATTAGCCTAATAAATAGATTAAAAAGGTATTTATAATTTTTAAAAAATTCCCACAAGAAATAATACAATAAGCCCTAGTATACTTAGTCCTGCAAAACATATCTTCTGTACATCAAAGGCACTGCAAAGAATTAAAGGTCAAATGACAAACTAAGAAAAACATTTACAACATTTATTACAGAATAATAGTTAATATAGAGATATTTAAAGTATGCATATATCATACAAATCTTGAGAAAAACAGTAAAAAAATAAAATAAAATAGGAAAATGATATGGATGGATATTTTAAGGGAAATTGAAATACTGATAATTACTAAAAGATAAATTATCCAGTAATAAAAAATATATCAGTTAAATACCAGGCTGCAATGAACACTCAGAATCTTTCTGCAGATTGAGTGCATCGTGAGACAGAGGGGAG
The DNA here is from genome assembly GCA_004363435.1 of Platanista minor. Classification (NCBI taxonomy): domain Eukaryota; kingdom Metazoa; phylum Chordata; class Mammalia; order Artiodactyla; family Platanistidae; genus Platanista; species Platanista minor. The sequence goes on from RJWK010071805.1 coordinate 6,751, forward strand.
GAGTGTACTTATTACCCTGGCTCCATCCTTGCCAACTCACCTGGTTTGATTGTTCCCTTCTATCGATGGCCACAGCTCCTGCCAACTGTCACTTTCTATTTAGCAATTTCATCAGGTTTCAGACAATCACCCAGCCCTTTGCCCCTACAGAAGAGGTGGCATAGGTTTTTCAGGTGGCTGGCCTCAGAGTACCATAGCTTTCTTATGTGGCTGGCCTCAGAGTACCATGCCCTGTTGGTTGTCCTTAACATTTTCCCACACCTTTGTAAAGAGCACCTCAATTACCCTACTGAGTTTAGCATCGGTTTACTGTTAAGATATATCAAAATAAATGGGAAAACACCTCTTTTTTGTTACAGAATCTTGACATTATCTTAAGAAAATTATATTTTAGCCCATATTCCAGTTTGAGTTTCTTCCCAGGCTTTATGCACTTATCTGTAAAATTTTAAATGGATATTAATTTAAACATTAAATGAACAAAGATATATTTCCCATTACATCAATTTTTAAAAATGCAAACAAGGGAAAAGATGCTTTTACTATTCATTACTTAGTTTGTATTAATTTACAATTATTAAAATTTTAATTCAATAGCACTGGTAATTCAGAAAAAATATTTCATCTTTAGAGTGAATTGAAATGAAGTAAAACTAAGCATTAATAATTTGTATTTGAAAAATAACTTTTTAATGTAAAGTTGTTAATTGTTGTCATTAACATCACCAAAACAAAGATGAACATCCACTAAGTAACTGGATTTTGCAACAATGACAGAGCACCATTAAACTAGAAATTTTGTAAAAACACTTCAATACACTGAAGATAGCAAGAAAAATAGGAAGTCAACATATACCAATTGACGGAAATTCTCCCTGAAACAATAACCATAAATTAGAAGTAAACTGTATAATAATAGTTAACATGGCATTAAATATATTCATAAAAGCATTTAATAATATGAAAAACCACCTTTATTCATAAATTCATAAATTAATAATAGAAATGAACAACAACAAACAAAACCCAAAAGAATAAAAATGAGATTTAAAAAAAGGATTAAAAGGGTAAAATGGAAAGTAGAGGAAAAGGAAGACAGGAAAGGAAGGAATAACATTCATGTTATTTCAATTACTGAAAAATAAAACAGTGGAACGGAAATAGTGTTTAAAACTCTAAGAAAACTTTCTACATTTTGACTCACACACATACACATGTACACTAGTCATATATATCTGTGTAGACACATTATGTATTATGTGTATATACACACACATATGTTATATGTGTATATTCACAATGTGCATTTTGTGTGTATATACACATGCACATACACATGCATATCTTCTAAAATCAGTATCATCTTGTTTAATAAGGAACAGTAGTGATATTTCCAAAAAGAACAAGGCAATTGTGCCTACAATCTCTGCACTAATTAGCACTTTAATGCAAATATTAGTCAAAGTAATTGATCATGAGAAATGACTTAGAGGCATAAGAATAGATAAAACAGATAAAAAAGCAGTAAAACTATCTTTTTTTCTTTTTTTGCTGCTGACCTGAACATATATCTGGAAAACTCTAAGGAGTTTAAAATATTTGAGGAGAATATACTTGAAAACTTCCCTAATATGGGAAAGGAAATCGTCAAGTCCAGGAAGCACAGAGAGTCCATTACAGGATAAATCCAAGGAGAAACACACCAAGACACATATTAATCAAACTATCAAAAATTAAATACAAAGAAAACATATTAAAAGCAGCAAGGGAAAAACAACAAATAACACACAAGGGAATCCCCATAAGGTTAACAGCTGATCTTTCAGCAGAAACTCTGCAAGCCAGAAGGGAGTGGCATGACATATTTAAAGTGATGAAAGGGAAAAACCTACAACCAAGATCACTCTACCCAGCAAGGATCTCATTCACATTCAATGGAGAAATTAAAACCTTTACACAGACTAGCAAAAACTAAGAGAATTCAGCACCACCAAACCAGCTTTACAACATATGCTAAAGGAACTTCTCTAGGCAGGAAACACAAGAGAAGGAAAAGACCTACAAAGACAAACCCAAAACAATTAAGAAAATGGGAATAGGAACATACATATCGATAATTACCTTCAATGTAAATGGATTAAATGCTCCAACCAAAAGACATGGACTGGCTGAATGGATACAAAAACAGAACCTGTACATATGCTGTCTGCAAGAGACCTACTTCAAACCTAGGGACACATACAGACTGAAAGTGAGGGGATGGAAAAAGATATTCCATGCAAATGGAAATGAACAGAGAGCTGGTTTAGCAATTCTCATATCAGACATAATAGACTTTAAAATAAAGACTATTATAAGAGACAATGAAGGACACTACGTAATGATCAAGGAATCAATCCAAAAAGAAGATATAACAATTGTAAATATTTATGCACCGAACATAGGAACACCTCAATACATAAGGCAAATGCTAACAGCCATAAAAGGGGAAATCGACAGTAACACAATCATAGTAGGGGAATTTAACACCCCACTTTCACCAATGGACAGATCATCCAAAATGAAAATAAATAAGGAAACACAAGCTTAAAGTGATACATTAAACAAGATGGACTTAATTGATATTTACAGGACATTGCATCCAAAAACAACAGAATACATTTTCTTCTCAAGTGCTCGTGGAACATTCTCCAGAATAGATCATACCTTGAGTTGCAAATCAAGCCGTGGTAAATTTAAAAAATTGAAATCATATCAAATAACTTTTCTGACCACAACACTTTGAGACTTCATATCAATTACAGGAAAAAATCTGTAAAAAATTAAAACACATGGAGGCTAAACAATACACTACAGAAAAACCAAGAGATCACTGAAGAAATCAAAGAGGAAGTCAAAAAATACCTAGAAACAAGTGAAAATAAAAACAAGACAACCCAAAACCTATGGGATGCAGCAAAAACAATTCTAAGAAGGAAGTTTATAGAAATACAATCCTACCTGAAGAAACAAGAAACATCACAAATAAACAACCTAACCTCACACCTAAAGCAATTAGAGAAAGAAGAACAAAAAATCCCCACAGTTAGCAGAAGGAAAGAAATCATAAAGATCAGATCAGAAATAAATGAAGAAGAAATGAAGGAAACAATAGCAAAGATCAATAAAACTAAAAGCTGGTTCTTTGAGAAGATAAACACAACTGATAAACCATTAGCCAGACTCATCAAGAAAAAAAGGGAGAAGGCTGAAATCAATAGAATTTGAAATGAAAAAGGAGAAATAACAACTGACACTGCTGAAATACAAAGGATCCTGAGAGACTACTACAAGCAACTATATGCCAATAAAATGGACAACCTGGAAGAAATGGACAAATTCTTAGAAACGCACAACCTTCTGAGACTGAAGCAGGAAGAAATAGAAAATATAAACAGACCAATAACAAACAGTGAAATTGAGACTGTGATTAAAAATCTTCCAACAAACAAAAGCCCAGGACCAGATAGCTTCACAGGCGAATCAAACATAGCTAACACCTATCCTTCTTAAGCTCTTCCAAAATACAACAGAGGGAGGAACACTCCCAAACTCATTCTACGAGGGCACCAACACCCTGATACCAAAACCAGACAAAGATGTCACAAAAAAAGAAAACTACAGGGCTTCCCTGGTGGTGCAGTGGTTGAGAGTCCACCTGCCGATGCAGGGGACGCGGGTTCGTGCCCCGGTCCGGGAAGATCCCACATGCCGCGGAGCGGCTGGGCCCGTGAGCCGTAGCCGCTGAGCCTGCGCATCCGGAGCCTGTGCTCCGCAACGGGAGAGGCCACGGCAGTGAGAGGCCCGCGTACCGC
>RJWK010071806.1:0-10604 GCA_004363435.1 Platanista minor
AAAAAAAAAAAAAAAAAAAAAGTCATGAAGAACCTAGGGGCAGGACAGGAATAAAGACACAGACCTACTAGAGAATGGACTTGAGGACACGGGGAGGGGGAAGGGTAAGCTGGGGCAAAGTGAGAGAGTGGCATGGACATATATGCACGACCAAACGTAAAATAGCTAGTGGGAAGCAGCTGCATAGCACAGGGAGATCAGCTGGGTGCTTTGTGACCACCTAGAGGGGTGGGATAGGGAGCGTGGGAGGGAGGGAGGCACAAGAAAGAGGGAAGAGATATGGATATATATGTATATGTATAACTGATTCACTTTGTTATAAAAACAGAAACTAACACACCATTGTAAAGCAATTATACTCCAATAAAGATGTTTAAAAAAAAAAAACTAAAAATAGAATTACCATATGACCCAGCAACACCACTCCTGGGCATATACCCAGAGGAAACCATAATTCAAAAAGACATATGCACCCCAATGTTCATTGCAGCACTATTTACAATAGCCAGGTCACGGAAGCAACCTAAATGCCCATCGACAGACAAATGGATAAAGAAGATGTGGTACATGCACACAATGGAGTATTACTCAGCCATAAAAAGGAACAAAATTGGGTCATTTGTAGAGATGTGGATGGATCTAGAGACTGTCATACAGAGTGAAGTCAGTCAGAGAGAGAAAAACAAATACTGTATATTAATGCATATATGTGGAACCTAGAAAAATGGTACAGATGAACTGGTTTGCAGGGCAGAAATAGGCACAGATGTAGAGAACAAACGTATGGACATCAAGGGGGGAAAGTGGCAGGGATGGGTGGTGGTGGTGGGATGAATTGGGAGATTGGGATTGACACGTATACACTAATATGTATAAAATAGATAACTAATAAGAACCTGCTTTATAAAAAAATAGAATTCAAAAATTCAAAAAAAAAATTAAGCTGACTTTTCTCATAGGTGTTGAATGGGTGGAGTTTGATGTACCGAAGGTGTTTGCTTTTTTTTTTTTTTTTTTTACTCTTGGGTAACTATCCAGGGTGGGTTTTATTTTTCCAGGAGTTCTGCTGATTGTCTTGGTGGGGTTCCCCAGCATGCAGAGTCTGAGATGCAGATTTGGGAATATCTGGGGTGAGGGAAAGGGATGGGGGACCAGGGCTGTGAACACTGGCAGCACTGGTGGGGTGTTTGGACTTAACTGCTCTGGAAACCCCGGTGCCCTGTACAGCACCTGTGAGCAAGCTGCCCAAGGGGGCTGGGGGATTTCTACTCCACCTCCCCTTGGTGGCTGGTGGCTGTGCATTCCCTGCACTGAACTGATTTCTAGGGCGGCCAGTGGCCTTCTGGGACCAGAGGGAGGCTCAGTCACTGAAGCCCGGATCTGGCAGCTGGGATGTGGGCAGGGATGCTGAGGGGCAGGGCTTAGGGGCACAGCAGGGGCACCCTGACCTCAGGGAAATGAAGGGGTCTACCAATGTGGGGAGCAGTGGGGGGTGATTATTCAACTTGCAGGTTTCTCAGCCTTGTCGGGAAAGGTTCCCATTCAGAAACGGAACGAGGTAGGGAGCTGAGATGCCCCTGCTGGGCTCTGACAATCCTGCATGCTTATCTTAAGCCATGTTGCTTTGGACGGATTTATATCCCCTCCAAATTCATATGTTGAAGCCCTAACCCCCCAGAGTAGCTGTAGTTGGGGTAAAGAAGTAATGAAGGTGAAATGAGGTTATAATATGGTATGGGGTTTATCTAGCTTTCTGTCTCTCTCTTGCTCTCTCCCTTTGTCTCTCTCTCCACCACACGAGGACATGCAGATAAGGCGGCATCTGTAAGCCAACAAGAGAGCCTCGCCGGGAACTGAGTCTGTCCACGCCGTGAGCTCAGACTCCCAGCCTCCAGACTGTGAGAAATAAATTTGCATTGTTTAAGCTGCCCAGTCTGGGGTGTTCTGTTACAGCAGCCTCAGCTGACTAATACCCACATCTGCATGTTTTAAGATGATAAAGCCTGATGGTAAAATCAGCGGTACTCGGAGGGAAAGAATCATACTGATTGACCAACAAACACAGAGTTATATTAACTTAATATTGCAATCATACAGAGGATTTTTTGGTTTGGGTTTTTTTTTTTTGGCCATGCTGCACCACATGTGGGATCTTAGTTCACCGACCAGAGACTGAACCCACGCTCTGCATTGGAAGTGCAGAGTCTTAGTCACTGAACCACCAGGGAAGTCCTATACTGAAGATATTTTATGAGTTGTATATATTTCTCTTAGAGCATCTATTAAATTCCCCCTGAGCACACCCCACCAACTCCCATGATTTCTCTGCATCTGTCTCACTCTAGTCACACAATAAACCTCTTGCGTGTACACACGCACACACCCCCATCTCATTACACTCCTGTAAAACCGTCTTTTACAAGGATTGTGCTGTGCCTTCTGGAATAGTTTCCAGGAGCATTTTACAAAATGCTCTTCCCTTAATCCAATTTTCTTTGGACTGGATTAAATCCTTGCTTTTTTGCAAGACTAATTTAAATTGTTGGCACGGAAGACCCAGATGTCTCTCTTTGGTAAATACTGAGCCGGCTTTGCTCACAGCACTGTTAGGAAGCAGCCCACGGCCAGCACTCCATGCTTTTGTGATGTGCCCTCCTGGCCACTGGAACGTCAAGGGCAGGACTATCTTCACGTACTTCCCAGATGTCTGTTGCATAAACATCCTACCACAGAGGCTTTTCTGTGTCCAGTAACATCAGCACTCCCCTTTCTACGAATTTCCAGGGATGTGTTCTGGGCCCCCAAGCAGCCTGCAGCACAGCTCTGTGGTGATCAAGAAAGGCCCCTCCTGGGTGTGGAGAAAAGGGAACCCTCCCGCACTGTTGATGGGAATGTAAATTGATGCAGCCACTGTATGGAGGTTCCTCAAAAAACTAAATATAGAGCTACTATATGACCCAGCAATCCCACTCCTGGGCATATATCCAGAGAAAGCTATAATTTGAAAAGATACATGCACCCCTTCGTGCACTATTTACAATAGCCAAGACTTGGAAGCAACCTAAATGTGCATCAACAGATGAATGCATAAAGAAGATGTGGTACATGTATACAATGGAATATTACTCAGCCATGAAAAAGAAGGAAGTAATGCCATTTGCAGCAACATGGGTGGACCTAGAGATGATCATACTAAGTGAAGTGTTGCTAAGTCCGACAGAGAAAGACAAACATCATATGATATCACTTATATGTGGAATCTAAAAAAGAATGATACAAATGAACTTATGTACAAAACAAATACACTCACAGACACAGAAAACAAACACGGTTACAAAAGGAGAAAGGGAGGGCGAGGGATAAATTAGGAGGTTGGGATTAGCAGATACACACTATATATAAAATAGATCATCAACAAGGATCTACTATATAACGGAACTATACTCAATATTTTGTAATAATAAGGAAAAATCACCTGCAATGAAACAAAACAAAAACAAAACAGACTCACTTTGCTGGACACTTGAAACTAATGCATTATTGTAAATCAAGTATAGTTCAATAAGAAAAAAAGAAATTCTCCCTCTGACATGAGCCATCATCCAGCCTCAAGGCTTACTGCCTCTGATAACTGGCATCTCAATGTGTCAGAAAAATCCTCTGAGATGCTGGACTTAGTCCCAGGACGTGTGGTCCTCCCAGATCTGCATCCCCCATGCCAAAAGACCATGCAGTCACGACAGGGCAAGGCTGAGATACAATGATGCCCTCGTGGGCAGTGGGCCGCCCACTCCCATGTCCAGCTGGATTCCAATGATGGCTTAACATTCCCTTTCCCAGGGGCCTTTACAGGCTGATGGTCTGGAAGCTTTGATCTCATTTATCGGTGATGATCAATTTGGGATGAGGAATAAAAGAAACCACAAGCCAAAGCCTGCCTGTCTTTGCTGGCTGGACCTGGGTCAGAGATGGAAAATATGCACTTTTAGAATAAACTGGATTTTTAAAATACTGCTTAATAGCTCTCCTAGACAACCCTCACGATGAGCCAGTGCTTTCCAAACAAATACTTATCCCCAGTGTTTTTACCTGGTGCAGCTGGGTGGTTTTGGTCCAGGTCTGCCCTTGAAGGCCATTGCTTTTATCCTTTCCAACACAGATTAAAAGCAAATCAGATTATGGAAATGGCTGAGCTGCCTTCAGAGGAGGTAGGATGGGGAGGGGTTGGCATGTGCATACGATATGGGAGGAGGGGGGTGGTTTGCAGGATCTGTGGAGCTTGAAGACTGCATCAGGATTAGGGCTGGCAGGAACAGAAACCCTAAAACAACAGGATTAGGGCTGGCAGGAACAGAAACCCTAAAACAACAGGGCTCAAAATGATGGAAACGTGATTCCCTCTCACGTAAAGGTGACCCCGAGGAATGTGGCCGGGGCTGGTGTCAGTCCTCCGAAAGCAGGATCCTTGCATCTCCCTACTCCTCCACCCCTAGTGACGGCCCCTGTCCTCATAGTGCAGGAGGATGGCTCCCCATTTCGGGGGGCAAGTAGGGAGAAGAGGAAAGGGCAAGCTGTATCTGTCTTTGAAGGAAGGTTCTTGGCATGTGGTAGGGGGAGTGGGCAGAGAGATCTTTGCTTTGGGAAGGTCTGTGTATGAGTGACGGTGTTGTTAATTATTAGCTCTGTGACCTTGGGTGAGGCTCAACTTCTGTAACATGATGGTGATGATGATGATGATGATGATGACGGTGAGGATGGTGAGGATGAAAATGAGGAGGAGGATGGTGGTGGTGATGATAACCGTGGTGATGATGATGGTGATGATAGTGATACTGTTGGTGGTGATGGTGGTGATGTTGATAATTATGGAGATGGTGATGGTGGTAAGGATGACGACTATGATAGTGATGAAGGTGATATAATGATAGTGGTGATGATGATGGTAGTGGTGAGGATGGTGATGATAGTGATACTGTTGATGGTGGTGATGGTGGTGGTGGTGGTGGTGACGTTGATGTTTATGGAGATGGTGATGGTGGTAATGATGACTATGGTGGTGATGAAGGTGATATTATGATAGTGGTGATGATGATGGTAGTGGTGATGATGATGGTGATGATAGTGATACTGTTGGTGGTGGTGATGATGGTGGTGGTGATGATGGTGATGATAGTGATACTGTTGATGGTGGTGATGGTGGTGGTGGTGATGTTGATAATTATGGAGATGGTGATGGTGGTAACGATGACGACTATGGTGGTGATGAAGGTGATATGATAGTGGTGATGATGGTGGTGGTGATGATGGTAGTGGTGATGATGATAATTGTGATGATGGTGATGACAGTGATACTGTTGGTGGTGGTGGTGGTGGTGACGTTGATAATTATGGAGATGGTGATGGTGGTAATGATGACGACTGTGGTGGTGATGAAGGTGATATTATGATAGTGGTGATGATGATGGTAGTGGTGATGACGATGGTGATGATAGTGATACTGTTGATAGTGGTGATGATGGTGGTGGTGACGTTGATAATTATGGAGATGGTGATGGTGGTAACGATGACGACTATGGTGGTGATGAAGGTGATATTATGATAGTGATGATGATGATAATTGTGATGATGGTGATGATAGTGATACTGTTGGTGGTAGTGATGGTGGTGGTGACGTTGATAATTATGGAGATGGTGATGGTGGTAATGATGACGACTATGGTGGTGATGAAGGTGATATTATGATAGTGGTGATGGTGGTGGTGATGATGGTGGTGATGATGGTAGTGGTGACGATAATTGTGACGATGGTGATGATAGTGATACTGTTGGTGGTAGTGATGGTGGTGGTGGTGACATTGATAATTATGGAGATGGTGATGGTGGTAATGATGATGACTACGGTGGTGATGAAGGTGATATTATGATAGTGGTGATGATGATGGTAGTGGTGATGATGATAATTGTGGTGATGACGATGGTGATGATAGTGATACTGTTGGTGGTGATGATGGTGGTGGTGGTGATGTTGATAATTATGGAGATGGTGATGGTGGTGATGACGACTATGGTGGTGATGAAGGTGATAATTATGATAGTGGTGATGATGATGGTGGTGGTGATGATGGTAGTGGTGATGATAATTGTGATGGTGGTAATGATGATGGTGATGATAGTGGTACTGTTGATGGTGGTAATGATGGTGGTGGTGGTGGTGGCAGTGATTATGGAGATGATAGTGATGGTTGTGATGATGATGACTGTGGTGGTGATGAAGGTGATAATTATGATAGTGGTGATGATGATTATGGTGGTGATGATGGTGATGGTGGTGGTGAGGACAGTGGTGAAGATTATCTTGATGATGAAATGATGTAGCCTCATCATAGATGAGGCTGAGACAAATGAGCTAAATTATACAGTCTCTTGAAAATTATAATGTGTTATACACATGACAGTTGTATAGGTGATCCATTTCTGATGAACATCTTTATTTTCTTGAAGGCTCACACTGCAAGACAACCTACTTCAGTTAATGAGAAGGAAACTATAATTTATGTGTTTGTGTGTGTGTGTTTATGCATCAGGAGATAAATATAAATATACACCCATTGCATTTTATATAAAGACAGACATTCAAAAACACTACTCAGCATGCAAATCAATGAAGTTAGAACACACCCATACCCCATATACAAAAATAAACTCAAAATGGCTTAAAGACTTAAATATAAGACATGACACCATAAAACTCCTATAAGAGGGCTTCCCTGGTGGCGCAGTGGTTAAGAACCTGCCTGCCAATGTAGGGGACACGGGTTCAAACCCTGGCCTGGGAAGATCCCACATGCCGCGGAGCAGCGAAGCCCGCAAGCCACAACTACTGAGCCCGCATGCCACAACTACTGAAGCCCACGTGCCTAGAGCCTGTGCTCTACAACAAGAGAAGCCACTGCAATGAGAAGCCCATGCACTGCAACGAAGACCCAATGCAGCCAAAAATAAATAAATAAAAGTAAATTAAAAAAAAACTCCTAGAAGAGAATGTATGCAAAACATTCTCTGACATAAATTGCGCCAGTGTCTTCTTAGGTCAGTCTCCCAAGGCAGTAGAAATAAAAGCAAAAATAAACAAATGGGACCTAATCTAACTTACAAGCTTTTGCACAGCAAAGGAAACCATTAGCGAAAGGAAAAGTCAACCTACGGACTGGGAGAAAACATTTGCAAACGATAGGACCGACAAGGGCTTAATTTCCAAAATACACAAACAGTGTATACAATTCAACAACAACAAAAACAAACAACACAGTCGAAAAACGGGCAGAAGACTTAAATAGACATTTCTCCAAAGAAGACATCCAGGTGGCCAACAGGCACATGAAAAGATGCCAATGTTGCTAATTATTAGAGAAATCAAACTACAGTGAGGTATCACCTCACACCAGTCAGAATGGCTACCATCAAAAAGTCTACAAACAATAAACTGTGGAGAGGGTGTGGAGAAAAGGGGACCCTCCTATGCTGTTGGTGGGAATGTAACTGGATAACAGCCACTATGGAGAACAGTATGGAGGTTCCTTAAAAATCTAAAAACAGAGCTACCATGTGACCCAGCAATCCCACTGCTGGGCATATATCCAGAGAACACTCAAAAAGAAACATGCACCCCTATGTTCATAGCAGCACTATTTACAATGTCCAAGACAGGGAAACAATCCAATCAACAGATGAATGGATAAAGAAGATGTGGCACATATACACAATGGAATATTACTCAGCCATAAAAAAGAATGAAATCATGCCATTTGCAGCAACATGGATGGACCTAGAGATGATCATACTAAGTGAAGTCAGAGAACGACAAATACCATATAATAGCACTTACATGTGGAATCTAAAATAGGACACAAATGAACTTACTTACAGAACAGAAACAGAACCACAGACACAGAAAACAAACTTATGGTTACCAGTGGGGAAAGGTGGGGAGGGACAAATTGGGAGATTGGGATTAACACATACATACTATTATATATAAATAGATAAGCAACAAGGACCTACTATATTGCACAGGGAACTATATTCAATATCTTATAATAACCTATAATGGAAAAGAATCTGAAAAATGTATACATATGTATAACTGATTCACTTTGCTGTACACCTGAAACTAACACGATATTGTAAATCAACTGTACTCCAGTAAAAAAAAAAAAACACTACTCAGAAAAGACAAGTTTTCTTTTCCCAAACTTGTCTTCACATCAGACACATGCGGTGCAGTTTTACACTGTATCCCGATTATCTGCTGCATCTGTTCATCACACCTTGGGTGGGAAGTACTAATTTCTGTCTCCCTGGTACCTGGGTGAGTGTCTAACGCCTACACCATGCTCCACAAAAGCCTTGCGTTGAATTAAGTTCTGCAGTACTGTTTAATGAGCCAGATCAAGGTGGTGGGTATGGGGCAGAGCTGGAGAATGCAAGGCGAGAGAGCGAGAAGAAACAGAACCATCAAGAACAGGGTAGCCTCAGCAAGGAAAAGAGAAGCCCAGATAACCACGCAGATTCCCTCCATCTATTTATGCTGTTCATCAGCAAGCCCCCAGTGAGCCTGCTTTTCATCACCCCACCTCCATCTCCTGCCTGGTCCAAGACGCTGGACATCTGTCCCTGGACAACTCCAACATCCAGGACCTGCCACCAATCCCTCCTGCATCACTGTTGTCCACACAGCAGTCAGACTGATCCTGTTTGTACCCAGGTCAGGTTTCGCAACTGACCTTCCCCCAGAAGCAGAGCCTGGGTTGAGGGTTGAATGCAGGGAGGGGCAGGGAGCTCCAGTAGTGGGATGGGGAGATCACACAAGGAAGGAAAGTAGCCAAGGAGGGGGGAATTATCAGGCCAGCCACACCCAGGTGACTGGAGCGTAATATCATAGTGATGCTCTGAGAAGCACCATAAAACACTTTCCTCGGGTGATCCTGGCTGAGAGGTGTGTGAGCTGGGGTACTTACACCCTGTGTTCAGGAGTTACCAGCGGGGCTATGTGCCTTTCCCAGATTTGCAGCTTGTCTCTCCCATGGGCCCCCTGTGTTCCAGCAAGCAGGGTAGGTATTCAACCAAGAGTCAGGGCTTGCACTGGAAGACAGGTCGCTGTTCATGGAAATGGCAAGGAATTCCCAGCAGTTGTGGGTAGACCACCACCACCACCATCGGCTCCATCCGAGAAAAACCTCCAGTGGCTCCCATCTCACTCATGATAAACTCCAAAATCCAAGTGAGATAACAAGACCTGCCCCGTCCCTCTGACCTCAGCCTACTTCACAGACATCTGCTCGAGCTGCATCCCTTCGTGCTGGACCATTGCTGTTCTACCGTCCACACAGTCTGCTCCTGGCTGGGGCAGAGCTGTCCTTTCCCCTTCCTCACCTCAGCCAGGTCTCTGGACAAATGTCACCCCGCATAGAAGCCCTCTCCGGCCACAATAATGCAAGGGCTCCTCTGGTCTGTCCTCCCCCGGCTCAACCTCAGAACACTCAACTACCACGTTGTAAAAAAACACATCGTGCATTTCATCTACTTGCATCTCCGCTCACTGCTGCTTCCCTCCAGGATGGACGTTAAGCAGGGACTTGACCTGGCTTGTTCACAGGCGCCAGAATGGTGACCAGCACAGAGAACCCCTTAATAGATAAGTACTTGTTGAATTAATACAGGAAAGAGGGTGAACCAAGGAAGGAGGAAGAGAACATCTGTGGGACCTCAGGACGTACGAGGTTGATTCTGCCATGGACCATCCTTGATTTGGAGGCAGGTGGGTTTAGACCCTTTGTTCCTGGAACCGCAGTCACCAGGTGATCACAGAGGAGGATTTTGCAGTCTTCCAGGTAAACAGGAGAAGCTCTGCCTCTGAGCGGTGGAGGGACCTTGACTTGATTACTTAATCTCTCTAAACTTAAGTTCCTTAACCTATTAAATGGGAGATACATCATCCCTTTGTCAACAGAGCACTGTAAGCATTTAATGGAGCCACTGGTACTCAGTGGGCATGTAATCCACACTGGTTTTTCACTCTGTTATCACCCTCCATTAGCTGCTCATCCCTGCGACTTCGGAGGGGGTTGGGGGAGTGGTTTTCTCATGTTGCGTTTGCCAACTACAAATTGGCACTTGCCGTCTACCTACCTCTACGAGGACTAAAGCAAGAGCCGCTGCAGCGGCTGACCTTCAGCACCCCCGGAAAGGGGTTCAGGGTGGAGATCAGGAATGAGGAACCAACTCTGTGCTCTGGGAAAAACTGGCGGGACAGGTCTTCAGAGAGTTAAGATATTTTCAGGAGATGGTTTTATGAGCCCAATGCTTGCACCTCCTCGTATCCGCAAAAGCCCTAAAATCCTTCCTGGTGACGTCTGTTCCGTGTGACTGGCAGTAACCCGCACGAGACTAGCAGCAACCTTCTGCAAAAGTATGTGCTTGAGTGCATGCACTCCCGCTTCAGCAAAATCCCATGTATACTGACCTCCCCTCCTACCTCTTTGGAGCAGTTCTCAGAGCTGTCTGAGGTGCTGTCTCCCAGGCTATATAGTCCTCATTTTGCCCCA
>RJWK010071807.1:0-10604 GCA_004363435.1 Platanista minor
ATGAGGGTAATGTCTGGGTAGATGGTGAGAAGCTTTCAGTTACAGGATATATTAGAGAAACCCTATAGGTTTTACTCTTGGATTAGATGTTAGGGGAGGGCTGGGAGATGAGGAGTTAATGTGACTCTTAGGTTTGTGGCCCGTGTAGCCAGTATGGTTTATTGAGATGGGGAAGCTTGGGGATCTGAGTTGGGATTGAGACTTAGGCTTTGGTCATGCTAAGCTTGAGATGCCTATTTGAAACTTAAGTGGAGATGCTGAGTGAGGCGATTGGACTTTACCAGTCTAGGGCTTTAGGGAGAGATGGGCACAGGGATAAAATTGGAAAGTTATCAGCATATAGATGATATTTAAAGTCTTGGGACTAGATGGAAGAGAGAAGAGCTGATGTCAGAACTTTGGGGCATTCAAAGACTATTTCGAGATCAGGCAGAGACAAAGCAGCCTGAGAAGGTGAGCAGCCTGAGAAGGTGGGGAGTGTGGTAGGAGAAACATCGGATGTAGGTGGGATCGTAGAAGTCTCCTGAAGAAGGTGTTTCTAGGAGGGAGTGATTGGCCATGAATGCTGTAGAGGGTTTGGGCAAGAGGAAGACAGCGTTGAGCATGACTGTAGGGGTGATGGAGGTCTCTGGTACCCTATTTCAGGAAGGAAGGGGAGACGAGAGCCTGACCACGGCAGCTGGAGGAGAGAAGCAGGGGTAGGGGGACAAGGAGGTGGTAATGGTAAGTCTGTACAAATCTCTGGAGATGTTTTTCTCTGAAAGGAAGCAAGGAAAGGGGTCAGGTGCTGGAGGGGGTTGTGGGATCAGGGAGCATGGGGGTTTTGGCAGAAGAGGTACCCTTGAGGAGATGGGGGAAGATTCAGGGGATGAGTGGTGGTGTTGGCCGTTGACAGTCAGGGGCACTCTTTCAGCTGGATTTCGGAAGGTAAGGCAGAGTGTGTGTGCATGGCGGCTGTCCCAGCTGGTGGAGCGGGCTGGTGGCTGGTAAAAAGGGTGGTGGAGGCTCAGGACCCAGCGGTGACAGCTGGAGCCCCTGCCGCAAGACTCTTGTGGGAAGGCACCCCTGTCTCAGAGATGGATTGTTCGGTTCACATCAGCAATGTCCAGGTGGCCGGAACCCAGGCCTCTGTGTCAAAGAATTTAAAAAAAGAATTCCTTCTCCCTTGAGGATCTAGATAGAACCACTGCTTTCCTTCCTTCCCTTCACCCCCTGTCCCCTTCCCTCGGGAATTGTGCAGGGGCAGAGAGTTTTTCTCTCCCAAGAGTCTGATTATATTCCCTGTCTCTAGAATAATCTTGCTCCTCCTTTTCAAAATAAAGCTAATGAAGTTATTCTTCTTTCTGTCCTCTTTGTTTGAGACCATGGGAACCTTACTCTGCACCTGTCTTTTTCAGTAGAGCTCCCTCTGACCTCTTTAGGGGCCGAGGCCTTACTCTTTCCTCTTGCCCCAGCCTTCCTATGGGGCTTCTCTCATGGAGCTGGGGTTCGGACACTTTAATTTTTCCCTAAAAAGGGGAAAAAGCCTCCATAAATTTAACCTTAGCTAACGAATAAGACAGTTTGGTTTGCTGTCCTTTCATCTTCTAGGGCGTTTTTTTTTTTTTTTTTTTGAGTCTTCTGTAGACCACTAGTCCCGTGAAATACTCTGCCCCCAAAAGAATTTCGTGGTCAAACCAGTTTTGGACATCTTGCATATTAAATGTTCAGAGAAATCCTGCAGTTCAAAATTTACATAATTCTGTTTTATCCAACATTTCTCATACTTACTTGGCCACGAAATGGTTTTCTGCAGATTACATATTAAGAAATTTCTACCTATGAAGCCTTCAGTGTACTGGAAAAGGTAGTCATCCCTGCTTAACATCTGGATCCAATGGAACCTTTAAAAAATATTTTTCAGTCATTGTGCAAATAATCTGTAGAAGTAAGAGTGAAAAACAGCTCTACTAGAAATTTAGACACCAGAATTGAACACAAATAGTCTACATAGTTCTTCCGTATTTTCCTGATGTTGAATGTAATACCCTTTGAGTGCAACTAATTGCCTCTCGGCTGCCATGCATGAGTCTGGAACATTGTCCTGTAAACACTGACTCAGACTTCAAACCTATCTCTAGTAAGTTCTAGCTTGTCGTTGCTTCTACATCTTCTTCTTGCACTCGCATCGTCAGAATATGAGAAAAAAAATCGAAACCTTCAATATCACGTGATTTTGAGGAAGAGAGGATGGCCGTCTTCTTTGCTTCATAATTGCAAAGAATTTTCATTTTTAGATTTATAAACCGGTTAAGATGATCAGTCTAACAAGTTTCTCTATTTCCTTCCAGTCATCTTTGTATACACTTCTGCCTTCAACATTGGTCCATGCAAGTAAATTCTCAGTGCATAGACAGCATAAAGGATGAAAGAACACTCCCAAACATCCTTTTAGCAAATGAAGTGGTCCAGGTTCCTGTGACAAAATATTGCATGTTCAAGTCTTTCTCCTTTGAATGGCTGATTGAATGGGAATATTGCCATATTTCCTTCTGGTCCATAAAAATATATAATTCACCCATCACATTTTGAAAAGTTTGAGAAAGTTCGTCCCAGATATTGTTATCTGAAGACTTACTGTCTGAGGTTTCGTGCGTATTGTCCATTTCACCGTTGTCATTAGAGCACAGAGGCCTGCTGCCTCTGCCTGCGTCTTCTGATTCATCTGAAAGTTGTGAGACATCTTCCTTTATTGTTTTTTCTTTGCCATTATAAACAAAAAGTAGACAAAGTCTCAATTTTCAGCTGTGTTCAATGCAAGCTACAAAGATGGTATGTCCGGTCTTCTTTTGTACCTTCTTAAAGATGATGCCATACATTTGGCAATGCAATAGGGAAACTGAGAATGATGCAGTTGTGATGACTTATCTCACTATTGCATTAGCCTCTTAATCTAGGTCGTTCCATCATTCTCCTTTTACTTATGTTTTTCGTATTGTTCAGAATAATTATGAGTAACGGTGAAGTAGCAAACGTGTTTCAAGATATGGGAAAAATAAGCACCCTGAGATCCCCAAATATAACTTAGAGGTCTAGAAGGGTCCAATGGATGCTATGATCATTGCAATATAGGATTAATCTTAATCTTTTAAGAAAAATAAATAATTCTTTTTTCCTTTGGAAAAACCCTAATAAAGAATAAAAATTAGGTAATACCAATCCTCACCAAAAAAATAGAGCCGCTCAAAAAAGAAACTCAAAAGTTAAAATTGGATCTAACACAGAGGAGCCAGGGTGGGCACCAGCCTGACCAGGATGACTTGCGGGTGGGGAGGGGTGGAGGGGAACTGCAGCCCTACCCCTAGCCCATGGGGCAAAGCCAGCAAGTCAAGCTGTGAGGTCACATGAGCCACAGAGTGGCTGGCAAGACACTGGCTGGGAGTCACCATCTGAGGCCCTGAGGGGCTGTGGGGAGCCCAGACCTAGTACAAGAATGCAGAGCCTCTCAAAGCCTTAGATCCCTGGGTCTCCAAGCGTTTCTCTTCCAGACCCCATCAGCGAAAGAGTGAGAGGAAGCCAACACTTAGGAGACTTAGCTCTGATGTGTGTGGCCAAGATTAGCCGCTGCTGGGATGTGGGCGCTATAGGGGCAGGGCATTGGGTTGGGGGTCCCGAGAGAGGACCTTGTTGTTGTTTTTAAAATTTTTAAAAAATTTTTGGCTGCGGTGGGTCTTTGTTGATGGGCGCGGGATTTTGCTAGTTGTGGTGAGCGGGGGCTACTCTTCATTGCAGTGTGCAGCCTTCTCACTGTGGTAGCTTCTCTTGTTGTGGAGCTCGGGCTCTAGGCGCGTGGGCTTCAGTAGTTGTGACACGCGGGCTCAGTAGTTGTGGCTCGTGGGCTCTAGAGCGCAGGCTCAGTAGTTTTGGCGCACAGGCTTACTTGCTCTGCGGCATGTGTGATCTTCCCGGACCAGGGCTCGAACCCGTGTCGCCTGCATTGGCAGGCGGATTCTTAACCACTGTGCCACCAGGAAAGCCCTCCCCGCCCCCCCCCCTCACCCCCCAACCCAGAGAGGACTTTGGATAGTCCTGTTAAGATTCCTCTCACCCATCCCCCTTGGGCGCAGGAAGGCAGAAAGTGAAGAATAATACCACACCCTCCTCACGCTTCAAGGCTCAGCCCCAGTTCTAGCCTTGAAGCCATCCAGACCCTCCAGCTCCTAGTAAGAGCCGCCTCACAGTGGGGAGGCCCTTCTGGGATAAGGCCAGGTCAGCACAGTTGCCTACTCCCTTAAGCCCCTGGAAACCGCGCAGACCCGTTTCTGCTGCCTCCCATACCAAAGAGGGAGTGACCAAAGTGACCCTCCGTCAGGCAGGGCCAGCACTCTCCGGAAGCCCTCGGGCCCTGGCACGGTCCTTGGGCCCCGTTAGGAGTCCTCACGTGGGTATGGAGGGCACGGACCTTGCTGTGCTCTTGTATGAAGGGTGTGGGCCCATGTGGTCTGTGCACACGTGGGCCACTGTCTTGCCTCAAGGAGCTGACTTATTACTTGGGGAGATGCAGCCCATGAAAGAAAAATTCATAATCCAGTAAGTGATGTTGGGAGAGATGAGCCCTTCTCCTCTTGTTCCTCTCAAACCCATCTGGGGTTTCTGAAAGGTCCCGTTGCCTCCTTGCTGATATCTTCACTGGGCAGGGGATGGGGAGAGGGTGGAGGGACACCTAGGAGGGAACTTTCCCGTCTACTTCCCAAGTGTTTCTAAGCTGTACCTCTGTGGATTCCCTTCTGCCTACTGTCAACCCACAATTTCCTTCTGGGTAGATAAATAACGATTCTTTGTCGCCACCCAATATTCCCTGTCCCCTCCTCACACCCTGGGCTCTCACATAAACCTGAACCTCGAGGAGTTCAGCTGTTGACGTGAAGGCCACCCTTTGGTATTCTAAGAGAAAGCTTCTAGTTCTCAGTACCACAGCCTGGCTCTTGCAAATCAAGAGCACTTTGGTTTTCAGAGTTTTGTTTCAGCTAGAGGTAGACAAAGTCTCCTTGAGAGCTGGAGGACCAAGAACTTGAACTTGGAGCGCACAGTGTGGGGAAAGCCATCCTGCCCCTAGGGCATGGGGGAGGGGCTGGCAGGCCACCGCCAGGGGCAGGGAAGGTCAGCTCGGGCGGTCCTAGGGGTCACCACTCATCACAGACTTCACAGATGTGTTGTGTCTACTGTGACAGAGATCTGAGAGGTAGCATTTTGAGGAAGGGGAAATTTTTTCTGAATTTGAAAATGAGCTGGTGAAGGGAAGAACAGGAAACAGTCATCTCTTAATGCCTTAGAATACTGTCCCACTGTCCTCATGCAAAATTTGAGAGCCGTGGGATTTCAGGGAGAGATCGTGGTTGGCAAGTGGGAAGCTTACAGCGGGGGGGATGCACTTGCCCTGGGGTTTGAAGTGGAGCTGAGCAGGCAGGTTAGAGGGAGAGGGATGTCTGGGTGGGGTTATGATGTGAATAAAGGGGTTTGGGAGAGATGCTCGTGGAGCGAGTGAGGATGCTGAGCCTTTGTGTTGGGAGGACACAAGAGAAGCTAGGAAAGGTGGTCTGGGCGGGTTGAGGAGTCCCTGAAGGCCAGGCTAGAGACAAGGTCACTGGAGTGGATGTGGGCAGGGGGAGGGCAGCGTTAGTAGAGGGGAGGCCCTTCTAGGATGAGCCCAAGTCAGCACAGGCCCTTGCACAGTGGATGTCAGTGGACACGGGAGAGGGGAGGTCTGACCGAGGGGACTCTCTGAGGGCGAACGGGCACGACTCGAGGGCTGTGAGAGATGCTAACCTGACTGTGACCGGAATGGGGAGGCCAGAGGGGAACCGTCAGTGGGACCTTCGCGTGGTGATACCCAGGGGCAGCCGGTGTCAGGCCCCTGGGGGACAGCTGAGCAGTCAGGGCCGTGGTGCACGTCCAGGAGCCATCTTCACAGAGGTGACCCTGCCCCGGGGTGAGGCTGGGGGAGGAAGGCACCTAGGCAGGAGACCAGAGCCGCCTGGGAAAGCCCACGGTGGGCGGTCACCTCACACGCACACGGAATGTTTTCCAGATTTGAAGCGGTTGGTGTGCACGGCTCTGAACTTGTGGAACGGGCTGGTGATTTCTCATTGTTCTGTGATGTTGGTTTCAGTTTTGTAATGAGTGTTCATGAAAAAAACTGGCACAGTGAACATCCCGTGGGCCAAATCTCTCTCTCAGGGTTGTCTATTGACCTTGAACTCCGAGTGTCTCCCCCTCTCCTGCCCTGACACCTGCACCTGGGCCTCCGTGACCTCTAGGAGGGTCGCACACCCGGCTGGAGATTTTCCACGCAGCTCCGGTGATTTACATTTCTGGTATCACAGACTTGTGAACGAGCGCTCTGGGGATGGTGATTTTTGGGGGTGCACCCCCCCAGCAACGGTTGTGTTTCTGGGCTAATGATTCAAGATGTCTGGGTGGGTAGGTGATGAGATGATGTCTTTTTTCTTTGGCATGAGATCTCTTCCCAGTTAATGAATAGGCTACTTTCAGAAACACTGCAGTGCGAGGAATGGGCGCACATGTGTTTGCTCTGGGCTCTGGGGTTCTTGTGCATCCCCGCCATCATTTTCACACACTCCCCTCCAGCAACCCCTCCACACTAATTGTGAGAACGATGAAAACCATCGGCCAGAGACGCACCACGCTTCCTCCCCTGAGCGCTTCCGACAGCCAGCAAAAAATCAATAAATTAGGATAAAGAAATGACATTTGGCTTCGTCTGGGCTCTGCCATCAGTGTGCTACTGTCGCCTCGGTGTTGAATGGAAATTCTGTTTCCTCCCCCCTCTAAACTTACAGACTGTGTTTCCTGCTTTCCTGTTAGTGTCTACTCTCACTCAGTCACTTCTGACACTTACTGATCGACTTAGTTTTTAAACCACAGTTTTTGAAAAGTTGAACACACGCACGAACACACACACAGTCACAGGGAAGGGAAAAAAAACCATAGAAAACAACAAATCCTGTTTAAGAGCTGACTAAGCACTAAGGCTGGCCCTCCAAAAGCAAGGGGCCATGACAAAAATTCTCAGTTTAGCTGACTTACACAGCTTGAGTTTTTAATAGTTCACAACTCTATGTAAGCTGTTAGCACTTTGTTTTCTAGAGGATGGCTATCTCTCATGGTTCTTCCATAAAGACACATCATCTCCATTTGAGAGAAAAGCAAACACTTCTGTTGCAGGAAAGACAGGTCCAGTGGCCGAGTGGGTGGGTGCCCAAATCAGGCAGCACCGAGCCAGGCATCTGGGCGCGGCTTTGGATGCTGAAGGGCTGGGCCAGGGCCTTTGGCCTCGTCTTTCTGTCCGCCCTGACTGTCACTAGATGTCCAGAGCAGGAGAGCAAAACATTTTTGAGGAGGTCATCTTGGGTACAAGTTCCAAGACTACGGTTAACACTGTCCTGGCACAAGTGCGAAGTTTTCTCCCGGTGGAATATTTGATTTAAGATAAAGCAGTGCAGCCCGAAGTTGGCCGTGAGGTGGGGACCCATACAACCAGCCTCACGTCTCGACAGGAACCTTGGTTTCTGCTTCTGGGCCTCAGGATTTGCTCAACGAGCCCCGCACACTTTGAGGGCTCTGGGTGAGATTGCTCTGTGAGGTGCTGGTCCCAGGAATGAGCTGACAGGTTTGTAAAGAGGTCACTGGTACCCACTGGATTTTGTGCTGTGTTTGCTCAGAGGAAAGAGTGCACACTTGTTAGATAATGAGGAGTGATTCTTGCCTACCCGTGAGGCCAACCCCAGAGAGCTTCTGGACCTTGAGAACGCATATGCTCAGCGTTCACCAGTGGGCTGGGGACCCTGCTGTCCCCGGCGGACAAGGCCAGGGCCTGACTTCTAGGGGCCTACTGCCTAGGGCAGGGCTGTGGACATTTTCTGCAAAGGGCCAGATAGTAAATATTTCCAGCTTTGAGGTTCATGTGAACTTGGTCATTGTAGTGTGAAAGCAGCCACAGGTGAACGGCATGCTGTGTTCCAGTAAAACTTTACTTACAAAAATGTGCTGGCTGGGTCTGGCCCATTTGTAAACTGCCCAGATTTTTCCTAGGCGTTTCTGAAGGGCAGGAACAAGTTCTTTTTCTTCCTTCATTCTTTCTTTCTTTTTGTAATGTTGTTGAAGTATAGTTGATTTACGATGTTGTGTTAATTTCTGCTGTACAGCAAAGTGACTCAGTTATACATATGTATGCATTCTTTTTTTTATATTCTTTTCCATTATGGTTGATCACAGGATATTGAATCTAGTTCCCTGTGCTCTACAGTAGGACCTTGTTGTTTATCCATCCTATATATACTAGTTTGTGCATGCTAATCCCCAACTCCCAATCCATCCCTCTCCCACCCCTCTCTTCCTAGGCAACCACAAGTCTGAGGAACAAGTTCTTATTCATGTTTGTCTCCCTAGTGACTAGTGTGGGGCCTGATTCATGGTGGACCTTCAGGGATATAAGCTGGGTAATACGCCATGAAGATCTTCCAAGGAAAATGCTGGGGGTGTTTAGGTATATTTATAATTCCCACCTTGAGCTGCACTTGGAGTCATGATACTAGATTATTTAAAATAAAAGGACCCTAACCTGCTATATAGCACAGGGAACTCTACTGAAAACTCTGTAGTGGCCTGTATGGAAAAGAATCTAAAAAAGAAAAAAAAAAAAGCTGATATATCTATATGTATAACTGAATCACTTTGCTGTACAACTGAAACTAACACAACATTGTAAATCAACTATACTCCAATAAAAATTTAAAAAAAAATAAAGGACCCTAGTATATCACACACACACACACACACACACACACACACACACACACGTAGGTATCTTACAAGTAACCTCTCAGGTATATGGGCAGTTTATATTCCAATTCTGTTGTCCTTCCAACTCCCTCCCTTCCTTACCCCTCTCTCTTTCTCCCTCTTTTCCTTTTCTCCCTTTTGTCATCTCTTCCCTAAATATTTATTATGCATCTTCTTTGTACCAGGCACTATGCTAGGCTCTAGAAAACATATAGCAACCAAGACATAACATCTGCCTGCAGGGAAATTATAGTCCAGTAGCTGAACCCAAAGAAAGAAAAAATAAAGGCAGAATTTAATGTAATAAAACACAAATATAAAATAGGACTTATCAATAAAACCCAAAGTTGGATTCTTTGGAAAAGTAATAAAATTGATTTAAAAAAAAATACCCTAAAATTTTAGCAAGATTGAGCAAGAGAGGGAAAAAAAAAAAAGAAAAGGTAAAATAATCCATGTCAGGCATGATAAGGAGACATCACAACAGAGCCCACCTTCATTAGTGATCATAAGAAGATATTATGAACAATTTTATGCCCATACATTTGAAAATTTAGATAAATGGGTAAATTCCTAAAAAATACAGTTTATCAAAACTGACATACTGTATAGCACAGGGAACTATACTCAGTATTTTGTAACGACCTATAAGGGAAAAGAATCTGAAAAAGAATATATATATATATATATATATATATGTATATGAGAGTCAATATGCTCTTCGGCTGAAACTAACATATTGTAAATCAACTATACTTCAATGAAAAAAACTGACAAAAGAAAAAATATGAATCGTAACTAGTCCAATAATTATTAAATAGATTGAATCCCGAATTTAAAATCTTTCCACAAAGGAAACCCTAGACTCGGAGGTAATACCCTCAGAAATGCATGCACGAATGCACCAGTTTATAAACACAGTGTATAAGAATGATCACAGCGGCACTATTTGCACTAGCCTTAAACTGGGAACAACCCAAATGTCCATCACGAGCAGAGCAGATGAGGAAAAAACAAAGCCGCGAAACATTGGCCTGCTTGCCCTGAAGCAGGGTACAGAGATAGTGGTTCTGTGGTGCTGGAAAACGTTTTCATTGGAGAAATGCTGCTGATTGGAGCCTTGAGAGAGAGAGGAGATTCCTGCTGGTGGATTGGTTGGGAGGGTGGGGAGGGAGCAGTGTGGGCAGGGACACTTGAGCCAGAGATGACATGATGTATTTGGGAATGACAGGCACTTAGCATAGCTGGAGATTAGGAGCAAGGGCAGGGCGAGCCTGGAGGTGATCCTTGATGGGCCAGGGTGAGCCACTGAAGGGTTTAAGCGGGGAAATAGTAGGACCAGAGCTTCCTGTTTTAGAGGGACACTCTGGTGGCTTTACTGAGGCTGGATGAAAACCAAGCCAGGAGGGAGGATTGGAGAGACATACAAGGTCAGACAAGAGGGGCTGAGGCCGCGGATGGTGCAGTTGCAGCAGAGGGTAGCGAGGAGGGGGTGGAAACAAAAACATTACTAAGGTTGAATCTATATGACTTGCAGACATTCAGGGGTGAGGGAGAGAGGGAGGGGTCCAGGACAGCCCTCAGGTCGTTTGGGTGGACAGGTGGCTAGGGATCCCGTCCTCTGGGGAGGGGTTGGGGAAGAGGAGAACTTAGGTTTGGGGCCTATTGAGTGTGAGAACCCATTGTCCAGTAGGAAGCTGGGCATTTGGATGTGGGGCTCAGAGGTGAAATCTGCGCTGGACAGATTGGCCGTGAAAAGCAGT
>RJWK010071808.1:0-10604 GCA_004363435.1 Platanista minor
CCTGGAAACATTTCTGCATCCAAGACCTTCCTATTCTGTCTCATGGTAATATTCCATGTGCCACAGCTATTCACTCAGTTCCTTCTTGCTGGACACTTGGATCGTTTCCTAACTCTTGCTGTTATAAAGCAATGCTGCCATGAAAAACTTGTACATATACCATTTTGTACACATGCGGCTGTACCTGAACGAGAGATTCCCAAAGTGACACTGCCACTGCAAAGGGTCAGCTCTTCTGCAGTTTTTGGAAAACACTGACAGATTCCTTGCCAGAAGGACTGAGTCGCTTTGTGCTCCCCCAGCAATGTGTGAGAGTGCCTATTTCAGAGAAAGGCTTTGAATTAAGACCCTTGTCTTTAGCGACAGATGGCAAAACCCTGGTGAAGCAGACAGGCTGCTCAGAACTTACCCTGCTTCCTTAATGCAAAAATTAAGAATTTCTTACAACAGTATTTACTTTTTCTGTAACCAGTTATACTCTGTTCAAAGGACCAGAGGGGAGAAGTTTGCAAAGTTCATTGCCAAGTAGACTTCTGTTAGTTAAAATTCTGTTTTCCCAGCATCTTTTTTTTTTTTTTTTTTGCGGTACGCGGGCCTCTCACTGTTGTGGCCTCTCCCGTTGCGGAGCACAGGCTCCGGACGTGCAGGCTCGTGCAGGCTCAGCGGCCATGGCTCACGGGCCCAGCCGCTCTGCGGCACGTGGGATCTTCCCGGAGCGGGGCACGAATCCGTGTCCCCTGCATCGGTAGGCGGACTCTCAACCACTGTACCACCAGGGAAGCCCTCCCAGCATCTTTAGAATCAGTTAACAATCCATGGGAAAATATATTACATCTGAAGACAATATTTTTTTCCAACTAAATGATTATCTGATTATAATCATGTGGGATGTTAAGCAAGAGATTTAATCACTTGCCCTCCCCTGTAAAATGAATGGTTGAGACTGGATCTCTCTTTTGGATTTTTCTAGCTCAAAAATTCTCTTAAACCAACTTTTCACCAACCTCAAATAGCTTTAGCATTTTTTCAGTCTATACCTGAGGGTCACTGTTCTGCATTTTTCCTGAACTCTTCCTATCAGTTCCATTCAAGGAGCATCCTCTGTAGCAGGTATGGCATGTGCTACACTGGGGAAGCCAGGATGAGTGAGAGGGGCTCCTTAATGCACTCACGGAGGAGCAGAGACCCATGGATGTAATCAGCTGTCATGTACTGTGACATGCACTCTGATGGAGATGTTTACACAAACACACTCCCAGCTGGGCTATGAGGACAAAAGTGAGGGAGCTCCTGATTACATCTTAGGTAGGCATTTAACATAAAACCCCAAAGGAGAGGTTATTCTGAAATACAGTTGGTTCTGCTATGACACTTGCTTTGAAAACATGCATTTGTTCCAACGCATCGGATATATTAGGGAACAACTTGAGCGTGATGTGAAGTTTGTGCTTGTTAATGTGCGACTTTGTCCACGAGAAACACTAGGTGAACTGGGCCGGGCCATGTAGGAATACACCCCCCATGCCTCTCCAACACCACCCGCAGCGTGTCATGAGCCACATCCATCCACATCTGCTGCTACGACTTTCCATCCACTAACCCTCCTTCTACCACTTTCCAGTAAGTCACAAGCTGCAACCTCCTCTCCGACACCCAGTTCTACCTGCAGACTTCAGGTCTTTTTCAAGGTAAAGTGCCACATTTATGGCAATATTTGTGTATTTCTTAACTACTTAACATGTATAAAACTGTACTACTGGGCTTCCCTGGTGGTGCAGTGGTTGAGAGTCCGCCTGCCGATGCAGGGGACATGGGTTCGTGCCCGGGTCCGGGAAGATCCCACATGCTGCGGAGCGGCTGGGCCCGTGAGCCGTGGCCGCTGAGCCTGCGCGTCCGGAGCCCGTGCTCCGCAACGGGAGAGGCCACAGCAGTGAGAGGCCCGCGTACCGCAAAAAAAAAAAAAAAAATTGTATTACATTCCTGTCCTTTTAAAAAATGTGTCACTGATAAAGTTTTTGAGTGTTATGCTCAAAACCCCATTCTCCCCATAAACTGTGTGGTTTTTATTGTGCAGGTTTGCATTGTGTGGTGATTTTTAGGAACCCGTATGTCGCATTACGGAAGATATAACTGTGGTTATCAAAATACTAAACAGGACTGTGATATAATAATACATATCCTTTTTATTAGTGCATTAAATAATAAGATCTAGCAGCAGGCCTAATGGTCTGTAATTCTGAGGTAGTACTAAGTGTAAATGATATTTCAAGATATCTGTAATTACAGTAATATGGTAGGAAACTCTGTGATCTCTACTAATGACATAGTCACAGGTAGTATGTACTATGATGGCTTGTTTCCTATATTCATAATTGAAGGAAGTGCTACATTTTAATTAGAGGTTAATAAAAATAACCTTACGTGTAATTTTTATCCCCGTCAAAGTTTATGGATCCCCTGAATTCTATTCAAAAAACTCTGATTAAAAATCTCTGCCCAGGGCTTCCCTGGTGGCGCAGTGGTTGAGAGTCTGCCTGCCGATGCAGGGGACATAGGTTCATGCCCGGGTCCGGAAAGATCCCACATGCTGTGGAGCGGCTGGGCCCGTGAGCCATGGCCGCTGAGCCTGCGCATCCGGAGCCCGTGCTCCGCAACAGGAGAGGCCACAACAGTGAGAGGCCCGCGTACCGCAAAAAAAAAAAAATCTCTGCCCAATAAATCCATAAAGACAGGAAGTGGATGAGTGTCAGCCCGAGGCTGGGGGAGGCGGAGTGGGGAGAAACTGCCAGTGGGTACAAGGGTCTCCTGGAATGATGAAAATGTTCTACAGTCGGACTATGGTGATGGTTGCACAACTTTGTAAATATGCTAAAACCACTGAATTGTACACTCTTACATGGGGGAACTTTAAGGTATGTACATTATCCTTTAATAAAGCTGTTAAAAAATTTAAAAACCATTACCAATACTTAAAAATATGTTCTGCCCCAATGTAAATAAACGACTTCACTAATGCTTCAAAGATTTTGTCAAGAAAAATATCTTCCTAGAAAACACCACAAAGTCCATCATGGTTTCTACTCTGAAAAGCTTATATGGCACACATGGCACAAATACTTTTAAAAATCATGATTCAGGGAGCCCATTATTCTTTTAGGTAATCTTTGCAATGACCTGTTGAAGCTAGTGGCAGGGAGCATGTTGATTCTAAAATGGTTGATGTCCTAGTTTCAGATCATCTGTCACACAGAAACTGCCCCACAGAACTCAAGAGTCTAACAAAATTCCAATGTGAAGAAGAGCTAAGCAAGAAATGCCACCAGACAGAGTATTTCATGGAACGAGGCAAGGATGTTCGCTCTCACTATTTCTATTCAGTATCGATCTGGAAGTCTTAGAGCAATAGGTAAGAAAAATAAATAAGGCATAAAAATTAGAAAAAGAAATTCTTTATTCACAAATGACATGACTGTGTATGTAGAAAATCCTAAGAAGCTACAGAAAATCTACTAGAATAGGTGGCTTTAGCAAAGATGCAATTTTTTTTGACATTTATTTAATTTTTCTTATTAGTCATCAATTTTATACACATCAGTGTATACATGTCAATCCCAATCTCCCAATTCAACACACCACCATCCCTACCACCCTACGGCTTTCCCCCCTTGGTGTCCATACGTTTCTTCTCTAGATCTGTGTCTCAACTTCTGCCCTGCAAAGTGGATCACCTGTACCATTTTTCTAGGTTCCACATACATGTGTTAATATACGATATTTGTTTCTCTCTTTCTGACTTGCTTCACCCTGAATGACAGTCTCTAGATCCATCCACGTATCAACAAACGACCCAGTTTTGTTCCTTTTTATGGCTGAGTAATATTCCACTGTATATATGTACCACAACTTCTTCATCCATTCATGTCAATGGGCATTTAGGTTACTTCCATGACCTGGCTATTGTAAATAGTGCTGCAATGAACACTGGGGTGCATGTGTCTTTTTGAATTATGGTTTTCTCTGGGTATATGCCCAGTAGTGGGATTGCTGGATCATATGGTAATTCTATTTTTAGTTTTTTAAGGAACCTCCATACTGTTCTCCACAGTGGCTGTATCAATTTACGTTCCCACCAACAGTGCAAGAGGGTTCCCTTTTCTCCACACCCTCTCCAGCATTTGTTGTTTGTAGATTTTCTGATGATGCCCATTCTAACTGGTGTGAGGTGGTACCTCATTGTAGTTTTGATTTGCATTTCTCTAATAATGAGTGATGTTGAGCTGCTTTTCATGTGCTTCTTGGCCATCTGTATGTCTTCTTTGGAGAAATGTCTATTTAGGTCTTCTGCCCATTTTTGGATTGGGTTGTTTTTATAATATTGAGCTGCATGAGCTGTTTATATATTTTGGAGATTAATCCTTTGTCCTAATCCTTTGTCCACTGATTCGTTTGCAAATATTTTCTCCCATTCTGAGGGTTGTCTTTTCGTCTCTATGGTTTCCTTTGCTGTGCGAAAGCTTTTAAGTTTCATTAGGTCCCATTTGTTTATTTTTGTTTTTATTTCCATTACTCTAGGAGGTGGATCAAAAAAGATCTTGCTGTGATTTATGTCCAAGAGTGTTCTTCCTATGTTTTCCTGTAAGAGTTTTATAGTGTCTGGTCTTACATTTAGGTCTCTAATCCATTTTGAGTTTATTTTTGTGTATGGTGCTAGGGAGTGTTCTAATGTCATTCTTTTACATGTAGCTGTCCAGTTTTCCCAGCACCACTTACTGAAGAGACTGTCTTTTCTCCATTGTATATGCTTGCCTCCTTTGTCATAGATTAGTTGACCATAAGTGCGTGGGTTTATCTCTGGGCTTTCTATCTTGTTCCATTGATCTACATTTCTGTTTTTGTGTCAGTACCATATTGTCTTGATTATTGTAGCTTTTTAGTATAGTCCGAAGCCAGGAAGTCTGATTCCTCCAGCTCTGTTTTTTTCCCTCAAGACTGCTTTGGCTATTCGGGGTCTTTTGTGTCTCCATACAAATTTTAAGATGATTTGTTCTAGTTCCATAAAAAATGCCACTGGTAATTTGATAGGGATTGCATTGAATCTGTAGATTGCTTTGGATAGTACAGTCATTTTCACAATATTGATTCTTCCAATCCAAGAACATGGATCCATCTGTTGGTATCATCTTTAATTTCTTTCATCAGTGTCTTATATTTTTCTGCATACAGGTCTTTTGTCTCCCTAGGTAGGTTTATTCCTAGGTATCTTATTCTTTTTGTTGAAATGGTAAATGGGAGTGTTTCCTTAATTTCTCTTTCAGATTCTTCATCATTAGTGTATAGGAATGCAAGAGATTTCTGTGCATTAATTTTGTATCCTGCAACTTTACCAAATTCCTTGATTAGCTCTAGTAGTTTTCTGGTGGCATCTTTAGGATTCTGTATGTATAGTACCATGTCATCTGCAAACAGTGACACTTTTACTTCTTCTTTTCCAACTTGTATTCCTTTTACTTCTTTTTCTTCTCTGATTGCCGTGGCTAGGACTTCCAAGACTATGTTGAATAACAGTGGTGACAGTGGACATCCTTGTCTTGTTCCTAATCTTAGAGGAAATGCTTTCAGTTTTTCACCACTGAGAATGATGTTTTCTGTGGGTTTGTCGTATATGGCCTTTATTATGTTGAGGTAGGTTCCCTCTATGCCCACTTTCTGGAGAGTTTTTATCATAAATGGGTGTTGAATTTTGTCAAAAGCTTTTTCTGCATCTATTGAGATGATCATTTGGTTTTTATTCTTCAATTTGTTAATATGGTGTATCACGTGGATTGATTTGTGTATATTGAAGAATCCTTGCATCCCTGGGATAAATCCCACTTGATCATGGTGTATGATCCTTTTAATGTGTTGTTGGATTCTGTTTGCTAGTATTTTGTTGAGGATTTCTGCATCTATATTCATCAGTGATATTGGTCTGTCATTTTCTTTTTTTGTAGTATCTTTGTCTGGTTTTGGTACCAGGGTGACGGTGGCCTCATAGAATGAGTTTGGGAGTGTTCCTTCCTCTGCAATTTTTTGGAAGAGTTTGAGAAGGATGGGTGTTACTTCTTCTCTAAATGTCTGATGGAATTCACCTGTGAAGCCATCTGGTCCTCGACTTTTTTGTTTGTTGGAAGATTTTTAATCACAGTTTCAATTTCATTACTTGTGATTGGTCTGTTCATATTTTCTGTTTCCTCCTGGTTCAGTCTTGGAAGGTTATACCTTTCTAAGAATTTGTCCATTTATTCCAGGTTGTCCATTTTATTGGCATAGAGCTGCTTGTAGTAGTCTCTTAGGATGCTTTGTATTTCTGCAGTGTCAGTTGTTACCTCTCCTTTTTCATTTCTAATTGTATTGATTTGAGTCCTCTCCCTCTTTTTCTTGATGAGTCTGGCTAGTGGTTTATCAATTTTGTTTATCTTCTCAAAGAACCAGCTTTTAGTTTTATTGATCTTTGTTATTTTCTTTGTTTCTATTTCATTTATTTCTGCTCTGTTTTTTTGTTTTGTTTTGGTTTTTTGCGGTACGCAGGCCTCTCACTGTTGTGGCCTCTCCCGTTGCGGAGTACAGGCTCCGGACGCGCAGGCTCAGCGGCCATGGCTCACGGGCCTAGCTGCTCCGCAGCATGTGGGATCTTCCGAGACCAGAGCATGAACCCGTGTCCTCCTCATTGGCAGGTGGACTCTCAACCACTGCGCCACCAGGGAAGCCCTCTGCTCTGATCTTTATGATTTCTTTCCTTCTGCTAACTTTGGGTTTTGTTTGTTCTTCTTTCTCTAGTTCCTTTAGGTGTAAGGTTAGACTCTTTATTTGAGATTTTTCTTGTTTCTTAAGGTAGGCTTGTATAGTTATAAACTTCCCTCTTAGAACTGCTTTTGCTGCATCCCATAGGTTTTGGATGGTCATGTTTTCATTGTCATTTGTCTCCAGGTATTTTTTGATTTCCTCTTTGATTTCTTCAGTGACCTCTTGATTATTTAGTAACGTATTGTTTAGCCTCCATGTGTTTGTGTTTTTTACATTTTTTTCCCTGTAACTCATTTCTAATCTCATAGCGTTGTGGTCAGACAAGATGCTTGATATGATTTCACTTTTCTTAAATTTACTGAGGCTTGATTTGTGACCCAAGATGTGATCTATCCTGGAGAGTATTCCGTGTGCACTTGAGAAGAAAGTGTAATCTGCTGTTTTTGGATGGACTGTCCTATAAATATCAATTAAATCTATCTGGTCTATTGTGTCATTTAAAGCTTCTGTTTCCTGATTTATTTTAATTTTGGATGATCTGTCCATTGGTGTAAGTGAGGTGTTAAAGTCCCCCACTATTATTGTGTTACTGTCGATTTCCTCTTTTATAGCTGTTAGCAGTTGCGTTATGTATTGAGGTGCTCCTATGTTGGGTGCATATATATTTAAAATTGTTATATCTTCTTCTTGGATTGATCCCTTGATCATTATGTAGTGTCCTTCCTTGTCTCTTGTAACATTCTTTATTTTAAAGTCTATTTTATCTGATATGAGTATTGCTACTCCAGCTTTCTTTTGATTTCCATTTGCATGGAATAATTTTTTCCATCCCCTCACTTTCAGTCTGTATGTGTCCCTAGGTCTGAAGTGGGTATCTTGTAGACAGCATATATATGGGTCTTGTTTTTGTATCCATTCAGCAAGCCTGTGTCTTTTAGTTGGAGCATTCAATCCATTCACGTTTAAGGTAATTATCGATATGTGTGTTCCTATGACCGTTTTCTTAATTGTTTTGGGTTGGTTTTCGTAGGTCCTCTTCTTCTCTTGTGTTTCCCACTTAGAGAAGTTCCTTTAGCATTTGTTGTAGAGCTGGTTTGGTGGTGCTGAATTCTCTTTAGCTTTTGCTTGTCTGTAAAGCTTTTTTTTTTTTTTTTTTTTTTTTTGCGGTACACAGGCCCCTCACTGCTGTGGCCTCTCTCTCCCACTGCGGAGCACAGGCCCCGGATGCGCAGGCTCAGCGGCCATGGCTCACGGGCCCAGCCGCTCCGCGGCATGTGGGATCCTCCCAGACTGGGGCACGAACCCGTGTCCCCTGCATTGGCAGGCGGACTCCCAACCACTGCACCACCAGGGAAGCCCCTGTAAAGCTTTAGAGTTCTCCATCGAATCTGAATGAGATCCTTGCCGGCTAGAGTAATCTTGGTTGTAGGTTCTTCCATTTCATCACTTTAAGTATATAATGCCACTCCCTTCTGGCTTGTAGAGTTTCTGCTAAGAAATCAGCTGTTAACCTTATGGGAGTTCCCTTGTATGTTATCTGTCATTTTTCCCTTGCTGCTTTCAATACTTTTTCTTTGTCTTTAATTTTTGCCAATTTGATTACTATGTGTCTCAGCCTGTTTCTCCTTGGGTTTATCCTGTATGGGACTCGCTGTACATCCTGGACTTGGGTGGCTATTTCCTTTCCCATGTTAGGGAAGTTTTCAACTATAAGCTCTTCAAATATTTTCTTGGGTCCTTTCTCTCTCTCTTCTCCTTCTGGGACCCCTATAATGCAAATGTTGTTGCATTTAATGTTGTCCCAGAGGTCTCTTAGGCTGTCTTCATTTCTTTTCATTCTTTTTTCTTTATTCTGTTCCACAGCAGTGAATTCCACCATTCTGTCTTCCAGGTCACTTCTCCGTTCTTCTGCCTCAGTTATTCTGCTATTGATTCCTTCTAGTGTAGTTTTCATTTCAGTTATTATGTTGTTCATCTCTGTTTGTTTGTTCTTTCATTCTTCTAGGTCTTTGTTAAACATTTCTTGCCTCTTCTCGATCTTTGCCTCCATTCTTTTTCTGAGGTCCTGGATCATCTTCACTATCATTATTCTGAATTCTTTTTCTGGAAGGTTGCCTGTCTCCACTTCATTTAGTTGTTTTTCTGGGGTTTTACCTTGTTCCTTCATCTGGTACATAGCCCTCTGCCTTTTCATCTTGTCTATCTTTCTGTGAATGTGGTTTTTGTTCCACAGGCTGCAGGATTGTAGTTCTTCTTGCTTCTGCTGTCTGCCCTCTGGTGGATGAGGCTATCTAAGAGGCTTGTGCAAGTTTCCTGCTAGTGTTGGAGGGTCTCCTGCAGAGGTGGGCGGTGGCTGTGGCTCACCGTGGGGACCAGGACACTGGCAGCAGAAGTTCTGGGAAGTACTCCTTGGCATGAGCCCTCCCACAGTCTGCCATCCGCCCCACCAAAAAGCCCAGGTAGCAAAGATGCAGTTTATAAAAGGCAATTATAGTTCTTTATATCATCAACAAACAATTTGAGAATGAAATTTAAAATACCACGTATGATGGCATCAATAAACAAAATGTTAGGAATAATTTTTAAAAAGACGTGTAATGGGGCTTCCCTGGTGGTGCAGTGGTTAAGAATCTGCCTGCCAATGCAGGGGACACAGGTTCGAGCCCTGGTCCAGGAAGATCCCACATGCCACGAAGCAACTAAGCCCGTGCGCCACAACTGCTGTGCCTGTGCTCTAGAGCCCACGAGCCACAACTATTGAGCCCATGTGCCACAGCTACTGAGTCTGTGCGCCTAGAGCCCGTGCTCTGCAACAACAGAAGCCACCGCAATAAGAAGCCCGTCGACACAACTAGAGAAAGCCCGTGCGCAGCAACGAAGACCCAATGCAGCCAAAAATAAATACATTAATAAAATAAATTTTAAAAAAAATGTGTAAGACCCCTACAATGAAAACTACAAAATACGGTTTAAGAGAAAAGAAGGAAGACCTAGGGCTTCCCTGGTGGCGCAGTGGTTGAGAGTCCACCTGCCGATGCAGGGGACACGGGTTCGTGCCCCGGTCCAGGAAGATCCCACATACCGCGAAGCGGCTGGGCCCGTGAGCCATGGCCGCTGAGCCTGCGCGTCCGGAGCCTGTGCTCTGCAACGGGAGAGGCCACAACAGTGAGAGGCCTGTGTATCGCAAAAAAAAAAAGGAAGACCTAAGCAACTGGAGATATACTCTGTTCACAGATGTTAATCCTTCCCAAAGTGATCTGTAGATTCAATGAAATCACAACACCAGAGGGCATTTTTAAAAAACTGACGTGTTGACTCTAAAACTGCTATGGACCTGGCAAAGGGCCTAGAATAGGCAAAACAATTTTGCAACAGAACAAAGTCAAGGATGTATACTGATTTCAAGATTTCCTATAGAGTTATGTAATCAATTTGGTGTGGTATTGGTATAAGGAGAACAACCATATCAATGGAACTGATTGGAGAGTCCAGAAATGGACCCTTGAATATACAGTCAACGGATTTTCAATAAAGATGCTGAAAGTAATTCAGTGGAGAAAGGACAGTCTTTTCAACAAACGATGATGATGATGGAGCTAAAATCTGTATGGAGAAAAATGAACCTTGATCTTTACACCATCCACAAAATTTAAATAAGAAATGAACCATAGACCTAAACAGAACCACAAAACCTCTAGGAGGAGAAAATATTCATAACCTTGAGGTAGACTTCTTGGAACACAAAACACACCATTAAAAAAAAAAAAAAAAGGATAAATTGGACTTCATCAAAATTTCAAATTTCTGCTCTTTTATTCTTT
>RJWK010071809.1:0-10604 GCA_004363435.1 Platanista minor
TGCAGAGTCCAAGGCGGCACTCTTTTCCCTTTTTGGAACCCTGGGTTGCCACGGAATGCCAATGCTCATGAACGCAGTACGAGCTCGTCTCTTGAGCTGGGCAACTTGGTTGAAGTCGGCCAAAGCGACCTGTATCGAGAGGAACCCTCGTCTCAGCGTTCCTTGCCAGAGCTCACACCTGCCGGTACTCTAGGTTAAGCAGGCAGGCGATGTGAGGTCTAATCTGAGCAAAGTTCACAATTCCTCCCTTTCCACTTCTAGGCCCTTGGAAACGGCTGTGACCGCTAAGCCTTGCAAAGGCCTCTCCTCTGTTAGGGATACTGCCAGTCTTACATGCCTGCACAGGGAAGCTTACTCTACGAAGTTCCCAGGGTTTTGCGATTGAGTCCCTTCGCAGCTCCAATACTGCAGGGACCTATGTTTGCTCTTACCTCGGATATGCGGCCCTGCCTAGGAGAGTAGCCTTTTCGTTTTGGAAACTTGGATTCTGGTTTCTTAAAGGCTTTCTTCCTAACCCTGAAGTGGCCCAGCCTCTCTCCTCTGCTGGTACGCCTGTTTAGGAAACGAGTATTTGACCCTGAGACAAACGGCTCTTGCCACTCTGGAGGAGAGATAATGCCGCAAGCCCCGTTGCCCCAGGAAAGCCACAGGTGGACGCCTAGCCTCAGTATAGTGTCTTAGTTTCCTCCGGACAAGTCCTGTGTGTTGCAGTTTCCCTGAGTTCTCCGCCGTAGTGTTGTTCAAATGGAACGCGAGGAGAGCTTTCAGGATTCAGAGAACTCTGGCTTCTGCACCGTTTGCCATGCACCTGCATTGGGAAACTCTTGTCTTCTCCCTGCCTGCTGAGAAAGAGGCAGCCGTGAAGGCCTTTTGGAACACTTGCTGGCCTGCAAAGTCCAAGGCGGCACACTTTTCCCTTCCTTGGAACCCTAGGTTGCCACAGTTTGCCAACGCTCATGAACGCAGTCCGAGCTCGTCTCTTGAGCTGGTCAACTTGGGTGCAGTGGGCCAAAGCTACCTGTACCAAGAAGAGCCCTCGGCTCAGCGTTCCTTGCCCGAGCTAAGCCCTGCCGACACTCTGGGTTAACCAGGCAAGTGATGTGTGTCTAACTTGAGCAAAGGGCATAATTCCTCACTTTGCACTGATAGGGCCTTGGAAACTGCTGTGCCCACTAGGCCCTGTAAAGGCCTCGTATCTGTTAGGGATCATGCCATTCTTAGACGCCTGCACAGGGAAGCTTACTCAACGAATTTCCCAGTGTTTTGCGATTGAGTCCCTTCCCAGCTCCAATACTGCAGGGACCTATGTTTGCTCTTAACTCGGATACGCGGCCCTGCCTAGGAGAGCGGCCTTTTCGTTTTGGAAACTTGGATTCTGGTTTCTTAGGGGCTTTCTTCCTAACCCTGAAGTGGCCCAGCCTCTCTCCTCTGCTGGTACGCCTGTTTAGGAAACGAGTATTTGCCCCTGAGACATACGGCTCTTGCCTCTCTGATGGACAGATAATCCCGCAAGCTCCGTTGCTCTAGGAAACCCACAGGTGGACGCCTAACCTCAGTATAGTGTCTTAGTTTCCTGGGGGCAAGTCCTGTGTGCCACTGTTTCCCTGAATTGTCTGCCATACTTGTGCTCAAAAGGAATGCAGGGAGATCTTTCAGGACTCAAAGAATTCTGACATCCGCACCTTTTCCAATGAAACTGCACTGTGAACCTCAGATATTCTCCCTGCCTGCTGAGAAAGAGGCAACCGTACAGTCCTTTGGGAACACTTCCTGGCCTGTAGAGTCCAAGGCGGCACTCTGTTCCATTCTTTGAAACCCTAGGATGCCACAGTTTGCCAACGCTCATGAACGCAGTCCGTGCTCTTCTCTTGAGCTGGGTAAATGGGCTGCAGTGGGCCAAAGCTACCTGTACCGAGAGGATCCCTCGGCTCATCGTTCCTTGCCCGAGCTAAACCCTGCCGACTGTCTAGGTTAAGCAGGCAGGTGATGTGATGTCTAACTTGAGCAAAGGGCACAATTCCTCACTTTGCACTGCTAGGCCCTTGGAATCTTCAGTGCCTTTTGGCCTTGCAAGTGCCTCTCCTCTGTTAGGGTTCCAGCAAGTCTTAGGTACCTGCACAGGAAAGTTTACTCAACGAAGTTCCCAGTATTTCGCGATTGAGTCCCTTCGCAGCTCCAGTACTGCTGGGACCTATGTTTGCTCTTAACTCGGATATGCGGCCCTCTCTAGGAGAGCAACCTTTTCCATTTGGAAACTTTTCTTCTGGTTTCTTAGCGAACGCCTGCCTAACCCTGAAATTGCCCAGCTTCTCTCCTCTGTAGGTCCACCTGTTTAGGAAACGAGTATTTTCCCCTGATAAACACGTTTCTTGCAAATCTGGAGGGGAGATAACCCCGCAAGCTCCGTTGCTCCAGGGAAGCAACAGGGTGACGCCTAGCCTCAGTGTAGTGTCTTAGTTTCCTCCGAGCAAACCCTGTGTGCCACAGTTTCCCTGAGGACTGAGCCGTAGTTGTGCTGAAACGTAAGTCGAGGAGAGCTTTCAGGACTCACAGATCTCTGGACTCTGCACCGTTGCCCATTCAATTGCACTGGGAACCCAGGTCTTCTCCCTGCCTGCTAAGAAAGATGCAGCCGTGCAGGCCCTTGGGAAAACTTCCTGGCCTTCCGAGTACAAGGCGACACTCTATTCCCTTTCTTAGAACCCTAGGTTGCCACAGATTTCTAATGCTCATTAACATAGTCCGAGCTCGTCGCTTGAGCTGGGCATATTGGGTGCACTGGGCCAAAGCGACCTGTACAGAGAATAACACTCGGCTCAGCGTTCCTTGCCAGAGCTCACACTTGCCTGGACTCTAGGTTAAGCAGGCAGGCGATGGGAGGTCTAACTTGAGCAAAGGGTACAATTCCTCACTTTGCACGGCTACGTCCTTGGAAACTGCTATGTCCACTAGGCCTTTCAGAGGCGTGCCCTGTGTTAGGGTTCCTGCAAGGCTTAGATGCTGCACAGGAAAGTTTACTCAAAGAACTTCCCACTGTTTCACGATTGAGTCCCTTCGCAGCTCCAATAGTGCAGGGACATATGTTTGATCTTACCTCGGATATGCGGCCCTGCCTAGGAGAGCAGCCTTTTCGTTTTGGAAACTTGGATTCTGGTTTCTTAGGGGCTTTCTTCCTAACCCTGAAGTGGCTCAGCCTCTCTCCTCTGCTGGTACGCCTGTTTAGGAAACGAGTATTTGCCCCTGAATCATACGGCTCTTGCCACTCTGGAGGAGAGATAATGCCGCAAGCCCCGTTGCCCCAGGAAACCCACAGGTGGACGCCTAGCCTCAGTATAGTGTCTTAGTTTCCTCCGGGCAAGTCCTGTGTGCTGCAGTTTCCCTGAGTTCTCCGCCGTAGTGTTGCTCAAACGGAACGCAAGGAGAACTTTCAGGACTCAGAGAACTCTGGCTTCTGCACCGTTTCCCATGCAACTGCAGTGGGAACGTCTGGTCTTCTCCCTGCCTGCTGAGAAAGAGGCAGCCGTGAAGGCCTTTTGGAACACTTGCTGGCCTGCAAAGTCCAAGCGGCACACTTTTCCCTTCCTTGGAACCCTAGGTTGCCACAGTTTGCCAACGCTCATGAACGCAGTCCGAGCTCGTATCTTGAGCTGGGCAACTTGGGTGCAGTTGTCCAAAGCTACCTGTACCAAGAAGAAACCTCGGCTCAGCGTTCCTTGCCCGAGCTAAGCCCTGCCGACACTCTAGGTTAACCAGGCACGTGATGTGTGGTCTAACTTGAGCAAAGGGCATAATTCCTCACTTTGCATTGCTAGGACCTTGGAAACTGTTGTGCCCACTAGGCCTTGCAAAGGCCTCTCCTGTTAGGGTTCATGCCAATCTTAGACGCCTGCACAGGGAAGCTTACTCAACGAAGATCCCAGTGTTTCGCGATTGATTCCCTTCGCAGCTCCAATACTGCAGGGACCTATGTTTGCTCTTAACTCGGATATGCGGCCCTGCCTAGGAGAGCAGCCTTTTCCATTTGGAACCTTGGCTTCTGGTTTCTAAGAGGCTGCCTGCCTAACCCTGAAATTGCCCAGCTTCTCTCCCCTGTACGGCCAACTGTTTAGGTAACGAGTAATTTCCCCTGAGAAACACTGCTCTTGCAACACTAGAGAAGAGATAATGCCGCATGCCCTGTTGTTCCACGGTAGCCGCATAGTGAGGCCTAGCCTCAGTGTAGTGTCTAAGTCTCCTCTGTGCAAGTCCTGTGTTACGCATTTTCCGTGAAGTCTCCACCGTCGTTGTGCTCATACAGAACGCAAGGAGAGATTTCAGGACTCACAGAACTCTTGCGTGTGCACTGTTTCCCATGCAACTGCACTTGGAAGCCCAAGTCTTCGCCCTGCCTGCTTAGAAAGAGGCAGCCGTGCCGGCCCTTGGGAACACTTCCTGGCCTGCAGAGTCCAATTCGGCACTCTTTTCCCTTTTTAGAAACGTAGCTTCCCACGGAATGCCAATGCTCATGAACGCATTCCTAGCTCGTCTCTTGAGCTGGGCAACTTGGGTGAAGTCGCCCAAAGCGACCCGTATTGAGAGGAAGCCTTTTCTCAGCGTTCCTTGCCATAGCTCACACCTGCCGGTACTCTAGGTTAAGCAGGCAGGCTATGTGAGGCCAAATTTGAGCAAAGGTCACAATTCCTCCCTTTGCACTGCTAGGCCCTTGGAAACTGCTGTGACCGCTAGTCCTTGCAAAGTCCTCTCCTCTGTTAGGGATCCGGAAAGTCTTACATGCCTGCACAGGTAAGCTTACTCAATGAAGTTCCCAGGGTTTCGCGATTGAGTCCCTTCGCAGCTCCAATAATGCAGGGACCTATGTTTGCTCTTAACTCGCATATGCCGCCTGGTCTAGAAGAGCAGCCTTTTCCTATTGGAATCTTGGATTCTGCTTTCTTAGGGGCTGCCTGCCTAACAGTGAAATTGCCCAGACTCTCTCCTCTGCAGGTACGCCTGTTTAGGAAACGAGTATTTGCCCGTGAGAGATACGGCTCTTGCCACTCTGGAGGAGAGATAATCCCGCAAGCCCCGTTCCTCCAGGAAACCCACAGGTGGATGCCTAGCCTCAGTGAAGTGTCTTAGTTTCCTGGGGGCAAGTCCTGTGGTCACTATTTCCCTGAGTAGTCTGCCGTAGTTGTGCTCAAAAGGAATGCGAGGAGATCTTTCACGACTCAAAGAACTCTGACTTCTGCACCATTTCCAATGCAACTGCACTGTGAACCTCAGGTCTTCTCACTGTCTGCTGAGAAAGAGGCAGCCGTGCAGGCCTTTGGCAACACTTCCTGGCCTGTAGAGTTCAAGGCGACACTCTGTTCCATTCCTTGAAACCCTAGGATGCCACAGTTTGCCAACGCTCATGAACGCAGTCCGAGCTCGTCTCTTGAGCTGGGCAAATGGGCTGCAGTGGGCCAAAGCTACCTGTACCGAGAAGAACCCTCGGCTCATCGTTCCTTGCCCGAACTAACCCCTGCCGACTGTCAAGGTTAACCAGGAAGGTTATGTGATGTCTGACTTGAGAAAATGGCACAATTCCTCACTTTGCACTGCTAGGCCCTTGGAATCTTCAGTGCCTTCTATGACTTGCAAAAACCTCTCCTCTGTAAGGGTTCCTGCAAGTCTTAGGTACCTGCATAGGAAAGTTTACTCAACGAAGCTTCCAGTGTTTCACGATTGTGTCCCTTCACAGCTCCAATACTGCAGGGACCTATGTTTGTTCTTAACTCGGATATGCGGCCCTGCGTAGCAGAGCAGCCTTTTCCATTTTGAACCTTGGCTTCTTGTATCTTAGGGGCTGGCTGCGTAACCCTGCAATTGCCCAGCCTCTCTCCTCTGTAGGTCCACCTGTTTCGGAAAC
Source organism: Platanista minor (assembly GCA_004363435.1). Taxonomy (NCBI): domain Eukaryota; kingdom Metazoa; phylum Chordata; class Mammalia; order Artiodactyla; family Platanistidae; genus Platanista; species Platanista minor. The sequence continues at coordinate 5,891 of RJWK010071809.1, forward strand.
GAGTATTTTCCCCTGAGAAACACGGTTCTTGCAAATCTAGAGGGGAGATAATCCTGCAAGCTCCTTTGCTCCAGGGAAGCAGCAGGGTGATGACTAGCCTCAGTGTAGTGTCTTTGATTCCTCCGAGAAAGCCCTGTGTGCCGCAGTTTCCCTGAGGTCTCTGCCGTAGTTGTGCTGAAACGGAAGGCAAGGAGACCTTTCAGGACTCACAGATCTCTGGATTCCGCACCGTTACCCATTCTATTGCACTGGGAACCCAGGTCTTCTCCCTGCCTGCTGAGAAAGAGGCAGCCGTGCAGGCCCTTGGGAACACTTCCTAGCTTGCTGAGTCCAAGGCGACACTCTGTTCCCTTCCTTAGAAACCTAGGTTGCCACAGTTTACCAATCCTCATTAACGCAGTCCGAGCTCATCGCTTGAGCTGGGCAACTTGGGTGTAGTGGGGCAAAGCGACCTCTACAGAGAATAACACTCGGCTCAGCATTCCTTGCCAGAGCTCACACATGCCGGAACTCTAAGTTAAGCAGGCAGGCGATGGGAGGTCTAACTTGAACAAAGGGCACAATTCCTCACTTTGCACGGCTACGCCCTTGGAAACTGCTGTGTCCACTAGGCCTTTCAGAGGCGTGCCCTCTGTTAGGGTTCCTGCAATTCTTAGAGGCCTGCACAGGAAAATTTACTCAACGAACTTCCCAGTGTTTCGCGATTGAGTTCCTTCGCAGATACAATACTGCAGGGATATATGTTTGCACTCACCGCGGATATGCGGCCCTGCCTAGGAGAGCAGTCTTTTCGTTTTGGAAACTTGGATTCTGGTTTCTTAGGGGCTTTCTCCCTAACCCTGAAGGGCCCCAGCCTCTCTCCTCTGCAGGTACGCCTGTTTAGGAAACGAGTATTTGCCACTGCGAGATACGGCTCTTGCCACTCTGGAGGAGAGATAATCCTGCAAGACCCGTTGCCCCAAGAAAGCCACAGGTGGACGCCTATCCTCAGTATAGTGTCTTACTTTCCTCCGGGCAAGTCCTGTGTGCTGCAGTTTCCCTGAGTTCTCCGCCATAGTGGTGCTCAAACGGAACGCGAAGAGAGGTTTCAGGACTCACAGAACTCTTGCATGTGCACTGTTTCCCATGTAACTGCACTTGGAAGCCCAAGTCTTCTCCCTGCCTGCTGAGAAAGAGGCAGCCGTGCAGGCCCTTGGGAACACTTCCTGGCCTGCAGAGTCCAATTAGGCACTCTTTTCCCTTTTTGTAACCGTAGGTTGCCACTGAATGCAAATGCTCATGAGCACAGTCCGAGCTCGTATCTTGAGCTGGGCAACTTGGGTGAAGTCGGCCAAAGCGACCTGTATCGAGATGAACCCTCGTATCAGCGTTCCTTGCCAGAGTTCACACCTGCCGGTACTCTAGTTTAAACAGGTAGGCGATGTGAGGCCTAATCTGAGCAAAGGTAGCAATTCCTCCCTTTGCACTGCTAGGCCCCTGGAAACTGCTGTGACAGCTAGGCCTTGCAAAGGCCTCTCCTCTCTTAGGGATCCGGCAAGTCTTACCTGCCTGTACAGGGAAACTTACTCAACGAAGTTCCCAGTCTTTCGCTATTGAGTCCCTTCGCAGCTCCAATACTGCAGGGACCTATGTTTGCTCTTAACTCGGGTATGCGGCCTGACCTAGAAGAGCAGCATTTTCCTATTGGAATCTTGGATTCTGCTTTCTTAGGGGCTGCCTGCCTAACAATGAAATTGCCCAGCCTCTCTCCTCTGCAGGTACGCCTGTTTAGGGAACGAGTATTTGCCCCTGAGACATACGGCTCTTGCCCCTCTGGAGGAGAGATAATCCCGCAAGCCCCGTTGCTCCAGGAAACCCACAGGTGGACAACTAGCCTCAGTGTAGTGTCTTAGTTTCCTGGGGGCAAGTCCTGTGTGCCACTCTTTCCCTGAGTTCTCTGCCATAGTTGTGCTCAAAAGGAATACGAGGAGATCTTTCAGGACTCAAAGAACTCTGACCTCCGCACCGCTTCCAATGCAACTGCACTGTGAACCTCAGGTCTTCTCCCTGCCTGCTTAGAAAGAGGCAGCCGTGCAGGCCTTTGGGAACACTTCCTGGCCTTCCGAGTCCAAGGCGACACTCTGTACCCTTCCTTAGAGCCCTAGGTTGCCACAGTTTGCCAATGCTCATGAACGTAGTCCGAGCTCATCGCTTGAGCTGGGCAACATGGGTGCAGTGGGCCAAAGCGACCTGTACAGAGAACAACACTTGGCTCAGCGTTTCTTGCCACCCCTCACACTTGCCGGCACTCTGGGTTAAGCAGGCAGGCGATGGGAGGTCTAATTTTAGCAAAGGTCACAATTCCTCACTTTGCACGGCTACGCCCTTGGAAACTGCTGTGTCCACTAAGCCTTTCAGAGGCATGCCCTCTGTTAGGGTTCCTGCAAGGCTTAGATGCCTGCACAGGAAAGTTTACTCAACGAACTTCCCAGTGTTCCGCGATTGAGTCCCTTCGCTGCTCCAATATTGCAGGGACATATGTTTGCTCTTACCTCGGATATGCGGCCCTGCCTAGGAGAGCAGCCTTTTCATTTGGGAAACTTGGATTCTGGTTTCTTAGGGGTTTTCTACCTAACCCTGAAGGGGCCCAGCCTCTCTCCTCTGCAGGTACGCCTGTTTAGGAAATGAGTATTTGCCCCTGAGTGATACGGCTCTTGCCACTCTGGAGGAGAGATAATGCCGCAAGCCCCGTTGCCCCTGGAAAGCCACAAGTGGACGCCTAGCCTCAGTATAGTGTCTAAGTTTCCTCTGGGCAAGTCCTGTGTGCTGCAGTTTCCCTGAGTTCTCCGCAGTTGTGGGGCTCAAACGGAATGCGAGGAGAGCTTTCAGGAGTCACAGGCCTCTGGCCTCCGCACCGGTTCCCATTCAACTGCCCAGGGAAACTCTGCTCTTCTCCCGGCCTGCTGAGAAAGAGGCAGCCGTGCAGGCCTTTTGGAACACTTGCTGGCCTGCAAAGTCCAAGGCTGCACTCTTTTCCCTTCCTTGGAACCCAAGGTTGCCACAGTTTGCAAACTCTCATGAACGCAGTCCGAGCTTGTCTCTTGAGCTGGGCAACTTGGGTGCAGTGGGCCAAAGCTTCCTGTACCATGAGGAACCTTCGGCTCAGCGTTCTTTGCCCGAGCTAACCCCTGCCGACTGTCCAGTTTATCCAGGCAGGTGATGTGATGTCTAACTTGAGCAAAGGGCACAATTCCTCACTTTGCACTGCTAGGCCCTTGTAATCTTCAGTGCCTTCTATGCCTTGCAAAGGCCTCTCCTCTGTTAGGGTTCCTGCAAGTCTTAGGTACCTGCACAGGAAAGTTTACTCAACGAAGTTCCCAGAGTTTCACTATTGCGTAACTTCGCAACTCCAATACTGCAGGGACCTATGTTTGCTCTTAACTCGGATAGGCAGCCCGGCCTAGAAGAGCAGCCTTTTCTAATTGGAATCTTGGATTCTGGTTTCTTAGGGGCTGCTTGCCTAACCCTGAAATTTCCCAGCCACTCTCCTCTGCAGGTACTCCTGTTTAGGAAACGAGTAATTTCCCCTGAGAAACACGGCTCTTGCAACTCTCGTGGACACATAATTCCGCAAGCCCCTTTGTTACAGGGAAGACACAGGGGGACGCCTAGCTTCAGTGTAGTGTTTAACTTTCTTCTGTGGAAAATCTGTGTTCCGCAGTTTCCCTGAGGTTTCCACTGTAGTTGTGTTCGAATGGAACGCGAGGAGAGCTTTCAGGACTCCCAGAACTCTTGCTTCCACACCATTTCCCATGCAAGTTCACTGGGAACCACAGGTCTTCTCCCTGCCTCTTGAGAAAGAGGCAGCCGTGCACTCTCCTTTTAACCCTTCCTGGCCTGCAGAGTGTTAGGCGACACTCTGTTGCCATCCTTGGAACCCTAGGTTTCCACAGTTTGCCAACGCTCATGAACACAGACCGAGCTTGTCCATAGAGCAGGGCAACTTTCGTACAGTGGGCCAAAGCCACCTGTACAGAGAGTAACCCTCATCTCAGCGTTCCTTGCCAGAACTCACACCTGACGTTACTCTAGATTAAGCAGGCAGGGGATGTGATGTCTAATCTGAGAAAAGGTCACAATTAATCACTTTGCACTGCTAGGCCCTTCGAAACTGCTGTGACCACAAGGCCTTGCAAAGTCCTCTCCTCTGTTAGGGATCCTGCCAATCTTAGACGCCTGCACATGGATGCTTACTCAACGAAGATCTCAGTGTTTCTCGATTGAGTCCCTTGACATCTCAATACTGCAGGGAACTATGTTTGCTCTTAACTCGGATATGCGGCCCTGCCTAGGAGAGCAGCATTTTCCATTTGGAACCTTGGCTTCTGGTTTTTAGGGGCTGCCTGCCTTAACCTGAAATTGCCCAGCTTCTCTCCTCTGTAGGTCCACCTGTTTAGGAAACGAGTATTTTCCCCTGAGAAACACAGCTCTTGCAACTCTAGAGAAGAGATAATGCCGCAAGCCCTGTTGTTCCATGGTAGCCGCAGAGTGAGGCCTAGCCTCAGTGTAGTGTCTAAGTCTCCTCCGGGCAAGTCCTGTGTGACGCATTTTCCCTGAGGTCTCCGCTCTTATTGTGCTCATACAGAACGCAACGAGAGCTTTCAGGACTCACAGAACTCTTGTGTGTGCACTGTTTCCCATGCAACTGCACTCGGAAGCCCAAGTCTTCTCCCTG
>RJWK010071810.1:0-10535 GCA_004363435.1 Platanista minor
TAAAACACAGCCCAATATGCCATCAGTTAGTAAGGCAAGCACTGAGTAGAGAAAAGCCATAAATACTGATACATAAATATGTATATATAAAGATATCCTAAACCTAATAGACCTCACAAAAAGAAAAATGACAAACTGGAAAAATATATTTAGCACAGATACCAGACAAAAATTTAATATGACTACAAAGAGATCTCCCAAATTGATATGAAAAAGACTTACTCAAATAGAAACCTGGTCAAGGGAAAAAGAGTTGACTCTTTCCTTAATATGATGATTGTTTAAGAAAAGAGCATCCCATCCTTTTGAAAAGATTGGCTTCATGGAAACACTTCAGACCCTTGTTGGGTCCCTCGCAGAGCAGGGACCGTGAATGATGGAAGACTCTTGGAAGCTGTCAGAGACTGGGCAGCGGGGATCTGGGCTGAGTTCCCTGCTCTGCTAGGAGTTGTAGCAGTAGGCACGCAGGAATCAGGCGCCTATTGGGAGAACGTGGCTGCACAGAAAGCAAGTGTATATCCTGGAACATAATATAAGGAAACAGAAATCTCTGTTCTTGCCCCCCTGCCTATGGCCGTAACTATCTCTTTCCCCTGTTCTCCTTTTTGGAGCCTCACCTCTGCACCTGTACTGTGGTTCTGTGCCCACCTCAGGCTCACTCTCTGGAACTACCCTCATCAACATTCTCTCCACCATCAGCCAGCACTGGAGAGACGTGTGTGGTGGTCCACATGATCCAAGGAGTAAATGGTGGCTGGGCGGAGTGTGTCGGATGCCCATGAGACCAGCATGTGTTTCCCGCATGATTGAATGGCCAGGGAACTGTGGCCATAGTCACCAGGGAGTCTCAGTGACTGTGTGACACAGTGGGGCACCCACTTGGGACACCCCAAGGTTGTGGATGGTACCTGTCTACTGACACTGGTGGACGGCGATTGCTCGGTTGACTGACCAGATAAATGCCAATACAGTTAAGCCCACAGACATGTTCGGCTTAATTTCTGGTGGAACTGGTCCTGACATTACAACCTAGAGAATCATGATTTTCTCCCATTCACTTTCTCAGGCAGTGCCACAGCCATCCTCCAGCTGCACGAGCCAGAAACTCAGGATTCATTCTTGACACCACCCAGTCCCTCATGCCTCAGAGGTAAGATGACCACATCATTTGTTGTTCAAACCAAGTCACTTTGGGGATAAAGGGAGGAGCCATTCAAGGTTATGATGAATGAACAGCCATAAACCAGGGCTGTCCCAGTGAATTGAAACTTACATCCGCCCAACTCAGAGGCAACCCACCACCTGCTTCTGCGAACTCGTAAATATCTCTCAAATCTCTCCCCTTCCTCCACCAACACCACCCTGGCCCCAGTTACCATCTTCTCTTCCCTAGGCTGAGGTCCACCCACACGCATACTGGTTTCCAGCCAAGTGATCATTTCAGATGATCACACAGTCCCTACTGTGATGGAAAAGGCTACCTGATTACTGAATATACATGTAACACTTTGTGATTAAAAATTCCCCTTGTCTAGAGCTCCAATTTGGTTTCCACTGATAATACTTGCTCTCATGTGCCTACAGTGTTTGGGTTTCCACTGAGTTCCAGTGTGAATTTGATATTTGTATGGCAGTCCACCCCCCCACTCCACCCCCTGCCAAATTCGCTATTTAGTCCCATAGTTTTGGGGGATTATTTGAATCCAACAACTCCTATTTTCTGTTTCATTCTTTGAAAAACAAATTCTAGATCCCACTGAAAATTTTATTTCTCTTCCAGATATTTTTTTAAGGGGAGAGTTAGCAAGAAACAGGGGAGCTGTGAATTACCAAAATTGTTCCATTTTTATTTTCATTTTAAAAATGTTACACAGAAATACAACAGATCGAAGCCAACATCACCATTACTTAACAAACTTTAACGATAAAAGACATTGTTACCAGAAATCTGCATAACATCTGAAAGAAATAACAACAATGTTATAGCTTGGAAGTGTATGTTTTGATAATAGCATCATTTTACAGAGCAGATTGGACACATGCACCTGTGGTTAAAGTCCAGGCACCGTGTTCTTAAACACCAAACACATTCACAACACTTAGGTTGGGAGGTGGGGGATGGAATTCAGCAAAAATACATACCTAAGTAATGTATGGTTAGGACTCCCAGGTAAAAGATGCTGTTGTCAAAACAGTTTCAGAATAACTTAAACGCTTTAGAGAGGAGAGGTTTGGGGCAATATTTCTTAACATACTGTCCTCAACTTAGCTATGGAGAGAAACCACACATTCACAGGGGTGTTGCCTCTCATGAGGGCCAAAAGCTTTTCCCTCCCAAAGCATTGTGCAGTGGCTCCGTGCCTCTGGATGCAGCTCTAGGGAGGAACCTCAAAGCAGCCAAAGGTGGGGCAAGTAGCTCCAGGCCCCTTGTCCTCTCTTACTGTTGTCTGTCTCCTGCCCAGATGTAGTGGCCATTTGTATATGTGGGTCCCACCAAATCAATACAATGAACATTTGAAGCTTCATCATCGAGGAAAACAAAACAAAATAAAACAACAACAACAAGCACAAAACAAAGCTCACGGATGACAGTTGTAGCAAGCTGAATTATGGCCCCTAGAGACATCGGGTCCTAGTCCCTGAGCTATGAATGTGACTTTATTTGGGAAAAGGGTCTTTTCAATGAGGTTAAGTGAAGGATTTGCAGATGGGTTATGGATGATCCAGGTGGGCCTTAAGCATAATCACAAAGACCCTCATGAAAGAGGGACAGAGGGAGACTTTACTCACATAGATAAAGAGGAGGCCGTGAGAGACAGCGGCAGCGACTGGACCGATGTGGCCACAAGCCAAGCAATGCCAGCAGCCACCGGAAGCTGAAGGGGTTAAGGAATGGATTCTACCCTAGTAGCTTTGGGAGGGAGCACGGCACTGCCGGCAGTCTGATGTCAGCCCAGTGAAATGGATTTTGGACTTATGAACTCCAGAATGTAAGAGAATAAATTCCTGTTGTTTTAAGCCACCAAATTTGCGGTAGTTTGTTACAGAAGCCACAGGAAAGAAATACAACGGACTGTCTCAGGCAGGCTTCTTGGGTCTCAAGCAAAGGAAATTCCTGCTGGCTATAAAGAAAGCAACTCGCGGGATGTTTACAAGAGCTCCAAGAATCAGGGATATGAAGAAGGTAGATCTAGGCATCTGGACAGGGGTTCCAGGGGTGTAGTGTGATAAAGCTACAGCAATGGGTTTTCTCCTTATCAGACAGGCCCTAGGTAGCAGGCACTGTGCAAACTTTAACCGCCTTTCAATCCTCACAAAAGCCTGGAACAGCCTGGATAAGCCACTCATCTAAGGCAACTTAGTTAGTGGCTAGGACTCTAATTCTTAACTGCACTAGATATTTTTCCATTGCATCAACCTAGCTCCTTTTAGAAGTGCAAATAAAACCTGTTTAACACTGACCTTTGAGACACAAAACAGTGAGCCAAGATGTCATGGAATTTCTTAAAGCCCAGTTCTCCATATTAAGATGTCCCCAAACCATGGAAGATAACCCTAAGCTTAGCAACTTTCAGCATTGCATGAGTCATTCATTCAATGTCTCATGACTTTTGCCTCTTTGCAGTGTCAGGGCTCCGAGAGAATCCTTGAGAATGTCAGGGCAGCACCTCTGTTATCCAGCTCCACCTATAATTCAATACTTTACCTGCACGCGCTTTCCGTTTTCTCCATCTCCCCCTTCCATCAACAAACATAACGTACATTGTTCTAGAAAAGCCAACTACTACGCGAAAGGCTGATTTCGAAGCTTTCTATTCTGATGTATCAGCTTCAAGCTGATTTCATCACAATTAGAACTTACAGCGAGGTCCCCTAGCTAACATTCCTGGTCCCTCCCCCTTGCGAATCAGCAGCCCAGGGTGTCTGAATCACCCCACCAATGGTTCATGCCACTTCGCCACTGCAAACTAAACAAATTCTTTCCACATTAGCCGGAGGGTTAAAAAAAAGAAGTCGTGCGCTAGAGGAGAGAGAGATCATTTTGAAATGAGCACTAGATAGAAAATAAAAAGAAAACAAGACCTCAGTAGACTGTGTGCTGATGAACCTGACCGGCTTCCTTCCTTTCTGACTTCTCAGGTGGCAGCCTCCCGTCGGGGCTTTCCACGGAAAGCTGTGGGTCCAGGCCGGGGGGGCAGGAGGGGCAGAACCCCACCCACTGGCCTACGGCCAAGGACAGAAGTTCCCTGTAACAAAGCTCTAAGCTCTGTGCTAAAATGCCCCGTGCCGGGGTGCAGCTGGGGGAGTGCTTCCCCCATCTTCCTTCCTAAGGAGCACGCCCACCTCTCACCCCTTCTCCCTCATATTTAAGCTACTGTTTCCAGAGGCTTCCAGCGTGCATTACGTCGTAGCTGCAGAGCCAGAGCCAGACGTATGGGTGACCCGCAAAGGCTATGATCTGATGCTGTTCAGATGGAGTTTCTAGAATGAGGGCGAGATGGGCCCTGCCTGGGGGGAGGGGGAGGGGGACAGTGGCTTAGAGTCTCCAACTGCTGTCTCGAGGGGCTCCTCTCTCCACCCAAATTTGTGTGCCCTCTCAGCAAAAAGCAGAACCTGTCCTCCTGGGAAGGCGACCTAGGAACTGTCAGCCCCATGTCCTTGGGCGGAGAGGGTCTTCTGAGTGGTGTGATGGTGGTCCTGTCTCTGAGCCACCTTCAGGTTGTCTCTGTCTTCACACCCCCAGGTCCAGTGTGTCCCTCCCAGCCCAGCTTGCTCTGTCCACCTCCTCCCCCGCCCCCTCCTCTTCCCACAGAGAAGGCACAGAGGTCAGCCTTCTCTTCCCTCCTGGTCCCTGAGGCCCTTGCTCAACGCTCAGCCCTGCACTGCAAACGCGTCACACAACAGCTTGCTTCCCATTCTCTTCTGGATTTGTCTCTGAGCCACAGGCAATGCCTGTTAAATGCCCCATGGAATTTAGTGGAAACCTTTTCTTGCCAAGGTGACATTGCAGTGATGAAAACAGCAATTAGAAGTTTGGGGAAATTCCATCGTGGAGGAGAGGACTTATGATTTACTGGACTGAATAGTGCCCGCCCCCCCCCCGCCCCCCAAAATACCGATGTACTTGGGACCTCTGAATGTGACCTTATCTGGAAATAGGGTATCTTTGTGGATGTAATTAGTTAAGATGAGGTCATCCTGAATTTAGGGTATGTTTATAAGAACGTCAGGTGAAGACACAGAGATACACAGAGAGGGAAGGCATGTGGCAACAGAGATGCAGGTTGAAGTGATAATGTATACAGCTACCAGAAGCCAGGAGAGGCCTGGAATAGATTCTTCCTCAGAGCCTCTGGAAGGAACCAAGCTTTCGTTTTGGACTGGTGGCCTCCAGATCTATGAGAGAATAATTTCTGTTGTTTTAAGACACTAGCTTGTGGTACTTTGTTATGGCAGCCCTGAGAAATGAATACACTGGCTAATCAAACGCTTGGGCTCTATCCCACAGAAGGATGGATTTCTCACTTTAACCTCACATCAAAACAAAGCCCACAACCACGGAAAGGGTCCACCGCAATGACTCTCATTCCCAGGCATCAAGAAAACAATGCCGAAGGCAGCATCCTTGATCCGAATTGGACGTCTAAGGAATTTTCCAGTCCCGAAATAAGAAACTGCAAGCATTTTCATGACAGCGATTACTGGGTAGTGGAGATCTTTTTTCCCTCCATTCAACCATTCAGTGGTTGAAAATTCTTTTGCAGCAGAAATTTAAGTGGTAGCTTGAATGTTTCATTTTTCCACCTCCTGAGTTGAAGAGTAATAGAAAACCATACAGAGAACAGCAGTAGGATCGCTCCTTCAGGGGAGCTGCTACCTGCCCCTCCTTCCCAGATCCCTAGTCATCTCTCAGAAACGTCTTCCAGCTGGCTACCTACCAGGAGGAAAAGTGTGGGGACATGGTGAGTTTACCTACAACTAACTAGGGTTTTAGTCAGCTCATCACGTGCACTCGCGCTTGTGTAGTTCTTTCCACTGCGTAGACCAGAGGGTGGGATTTCAGTGGGGTTGAAATACTTCCTTTCAAGAACCTGATGAGCTTCTCTGGAATGCCAGCCTCCGGAAGCTTCTCTGTTCAGTGACTGTTAATCCTCTATTGAGAGTTGATAATGAGGTTTTGCTTTTTTTTTTCCCTTTAGATGGGTAACAGGAACATGATTTTCTTTTCTTTTCTTTCTTTTTTTTTTTTTTTTTTTTTTTTTTTTTTTTGCCTGCAGTGTCTATGCAAGTTATTTCTTGGCCCATTAAAACGTAGCACTGCTTAGCACGTTGGTTTTCACATTTCACAAGATGATTAACAATTGACTTTTCTTTGTTAAAAAAGGGGAAGCTTCTCCCCTCAGACAATGAGTGTGTTCTGAAGATAAGCCCAACTCAAAGTTCCACACACTTCTTTCTTTTCTCTCACATGTTTGCTTTTTCAGCTTAAGTTTCCAAAGCAAACTCTGCAGATGCTGCTGAATCGATTGCATGTTACTGCACCAGCTAAAGCAAATAACAACGATTGCTTTTGTTTTAATCATGAGGGCCTCAGATGGGAGGATGGGCTCAGAATGCTGAACTGACTTCTTTTTTCTTCCAAAGAATCTTTTTAAAACTCCTTCGAGGCAAGTAGGGGTAAACATTTTCACTCTCATCTCACGCAGGAAGTAAATGCAGTACAAGAGAATTAGTGGAGAGGGGGGTGAGGGAGAGAAGCCTCTGGAATCCTTTTTGTGCTTCATCAAAAGGTCAGAAAGCCCTCTGTGTTCTTTTCCCTCCTGTGGGTCTAAACCTGAATGGCTTTAGCTGAGTCATCGCTCTGCCCTGTCCACTCACCGCATGTGGCCACTGTGCACCTGAAATGTGGCTGCTGGGAATGGGGATTGTTCTCTAAAGAGGAGGTGGGTGCTAGGTTTCAAAGATATAGCCCCCAAAAAAGCAATTAAAATATGTCATTAATAATTATAGTTTTGAATGGGACACCACCTGATGCACTATGTATTTGCCTTTTTGCTTTTTTGTGGATTATCTAACTTGCAGACCCCTGGAAAACATATCTCCTCAAATCCAACAAAGAATGCAACTTCTATGAGATTCCTGAAATAAAAGGGGTAGGGGTCAAGCACTTCTGGGAAAAGCTGCAGCAGAAGTCCACTTGGGAACTTGAAAAGAGGTGAGCAGATAAAAGGATCCCACAGTCCTGCAATGAAGAAACGCTCCTAATTTTGTCAGGATGACATTTCAGAAATGCGTGCCCACACGATCCCTAGCCCATCCTTTTTCCGGACGCGCAGGCTCAGCGGCCACGGCTCACGGGCCCAGCCGCTCTGCGCCACGTGGGATCTTCCCGGACCGGGGCACGAACCCGCGTCCCCTGCATCGGCAGGCGGACTCTCAACCACTGCGCCACCAGGGAAGCCCTACCCCATCCTTTTTAAACGTTGGCTTAATACCAATTAATTTGTCGAGTAACCACTCTTCAGCCAACCCAGTTGGGTGGGTGTGTAAGGACTTGAATGGCTGCACTGAGAAGAGCACCCAAAGGAAAAATGAGGCAAAGCTTGGGACCCGCAGCCCAAAGGCAAGCGCCCCATTTAATGGATGGGTTATAATAAGAGCATGTCGGGGCCTTTTCCTCTCGCAAACATGTGCCTGTATCCAGAGGGCCCAGCAGCAGGGACTGACAGTCCAGTGCTGTCCAATCTTACCTGTGCAGCCCAGTAGTAGTTCTGACACCCTGCCTTGAAAGCAGCTTAAAATCAATGAACCGGGCACTTTAACAGCAAAGAACGAAGAGGAAATTTTGAGTTTTGTGTTAACAAGATCATTGTGTTGGGTCAATATCTTTCTCAACAACAACCCGCAGATCGTGTAAGTAGAGATAAACATCTCCATGTCTCGGAATGAGTCTTTAGCCCAAATCTCCGTGGGCTTGAATGACTGCGCTTGAAGAATGGGGCTGTTTCGATCTTAAATGCAGAGGGAGGGAGGGTGGACAAGAAGGCAGCTAAGAAGAATGGGTGGAGATGGATGAGCCCAGTCAAGCCAGGTTAGGATGAAGGATTTATAAGCCATGGGATGGGTGCTGTGCAGACATTTCAAATATCTCCAGAGACGACCTCATGGCCTGGTTTTCTTCTTTTCAGTTCTGGGCTAAGCAGGAGGTGGATCTGGGGGAAAAGTTAATGCAGTGTTGGGTGGAGGAATGGAAAAACATTCCAGAAGTTGAAATTCTTTCTTTATATCCTGATGTTTGCTTGTATTTTGGAAAAAAAACAAAACAAAACAGTAAAAACCCTTAGTTTTGGTGTTATATTTGGTAAGTGTTAAAATTTTCAAACATTTATGTTTGATAATTGTTAAAATAGGAAGGACAAAAAATGTATTTCAGAGGATTTATATTTTTATGTTTCTAATCTATACATTTTTCTTTTTTAATTCTGTAGTTGACTTTTTACTTCCCCACGGTCTGAAAAGAATTGAAAGATAAAAGATCACAGTGCTGTCAGATCATCACCCATACTTCTCTCTGACACACATGAAGACATCCGAGCTGAATGTTCCTTCTTATCTGATTTATTATGCTAATTGGCTCTGGGGCAACATCTCACAAACACTGCAGTTTAGAAAGTCGCTGGAGGGATTCTTGGTCTCCTAATTACAAAGACTCTTTCTGGGGTGTGAAGAAAACAGGGAATGCATTTTTCACCCTCCGAGTTGAACTGCCTCATATGTTTTTCAGCTTTCCCACAATCCTGTGGGCTGGTTCACTTACCTTGGTGGTCTTCTCATCTGCCAACACGTTCACATCATCTAAGACCTGGGCACCTTACAGCCTTCCCACTTACAGCCTTCCTTTCCTCAACGAGTCTCCCCAGGCAGCAGTCCTGTGGGTGACCCAGCAACACACCGTATCCTGACTCTTCCTTTCTTAGCCTCCGCGCCATTTCTGCCACTCACATTCACTGTCAAAGCAGGGAACTGGTGATGGGTTGAACTGCACTAACTCCAATGCCTTGCTCACTCCCCGTAGATGATACCAACCATGGGGCATGAGGGGTCAATGGTGCTGTCAACAGCGAGATGGCAGAGCCCTGGTTATCCCTGTATCGATTTAACCTCCTAAGAGCTTACAGGGAAGATGGGGTTGAAATCCTTGAACTGGTTCATGATATCATCTTGAAATAGATGGTGTTCTGGTAACTTCCTGGAGAGCAGGGCCCCTGTTTTGTGCTGATTTCCCTTGTGCCTAACTGAGCCCCTGCATGGGTTTGTGTATATCGAGCATCTAGTTCATTGCTAGGACTAGACCAGGAGCCCAGAAGAAAGTCTTTGGCTACTTCTTGCTGGGTTCTGTTTATGTTCCCAGGTAAACAGAGGTGGGAGCAGAGCAGGGGTGGGTACTGAGGACTAAGCAGACTGTTCAATGGTGCCGTTTTCTGCTCTGTTTCTCAGCTGCCTGGGGACAAAGGTGTCTGTTCCAAAGGGACAGATTGGGAAATTTAACTAGAGGGTTTAAAATTAAAACAACAACAACAGAAAACAGGGATCTACACGCTTTAAGAAAACTAGCTCCTCAAATTCACAACAAAATTATTTGAATCAGGATAAGGATGAATTTGTCCTCTGTGGTTGACAGAATTTGCCTGAGAACTGAAGCAGCCCCTCAGCTGGATGTCAAACATTGTTGGGTGATTATACATATCAGTAGAATCCAGGCATATAGTCCCTAACATTCCTAAGGGGTATTGTAATTGCCTATAATGGATCAATTGCTTTTATTTTCCTAGAGGGGTTTTTCTACACTTCCAACCAGGTCTGCTCCATCACCTGGGATCAGAATGTTTTCTCTCTCTGGCAAAGTTGGTTGCAAAGGCTTCCTATTGTTTCTTCTTTAGAATCAATGTTAACAGTTGCTTATTTCAACTCCTAAGTCAGCAAATACATACGTGTGTGTGTGTGTGTGTGTGTGTGTGTGTATACACAGCTTTATTGATGTATAAGTTGCGTGTCATAAAATAATTGATATTTTACATATACACAAGTATACAATTTAACGATATTTAGAAATGTATGGAATTATACAGGCATCATCACAGCTCAGTTTTAGAACATTTCCATTGCTCAAAAAAAAAAATTCCTTTTATCCTCTTTCAGTCACTTTCTATTCTTGCCTCCACCCCCAGGCAACCACTAAACTGCTTTCTGTCCCTATAGATTTGTCTTTTCCAGACATTTCATATAAATGGAGTCATACAATCTGTAGTTTTTTGTGTCTTCTTTCACTCAGCATAATGTTTTTGAGGTTCATCCAACTTGTAGCACGTATCATTCCTTTTGATTGCTGAGTAGTATTCCATTGTATGGATGTACTACATTTCATTTTTAAAAAAGTATATTTTGGGACTTCTCTGGTGGTGCAGTGGTTAAGAATCCACCTGCCAATGCAGGGGACACAGTTTCAATCCCTGGTCCGGGAAGATCCCACATGC
>RJWK010071811.1:0-10599 GCA_004363435.1 Platanista minor
CTTCAGTCCTAGATAAATGGAGTGTCTGGCCACCCAGGACAGCCCCCGTCTTTCTCAACTTATATGCATAATTGGAAAGCAGCTGTACTCTTTGGATCTTAAAATGATTAATAATTTGCATGAATATTTAGAATTTGATGGGTAGAACCATTTACAATTTTTTTATCACTTTCTGTTGGTTCATATTTTAAAATTTTCACTCTCTGTACTTTTATAGCTAGTTTTCTGGCACCTTCAATTATGCTATTTTGTCCCCACAGAATTAAAAGATATAATACAACAACTTGAAATTATGAACACACTCATTAACACATTTCTTTGTATCAAAAAATATAATGTAATCCATAATAATCAGATTAGTTTGGAAAATTCTTAAGGGTATGCCTAGATACACATTACCTGAAAAAAAGTGTTTTTCACATATTCTAAAGGGTATGGATTTTGTAAAATCAGGCAATATATTTCATGTTCAAAAAGTTCTATCCCCAAAATCAGTGGATTCTAAATATTTCCTTTCAGTTTTAAATGAGGATAAATTATTGAACAAGGTGAAAATAGTGTTTCATGCTCCATTTTGGGGTCTTAACTGGAATTTTTAGTTACAATTTGGGAGACTGCACCACTTCTACAAAAGAAGAATGGATAAGTCATGCAAATGTTTATCAACAAAAACAACATGATTCCTATACATGTTTTATTTCCGATGATAAAGTGTCAGGTTTCTAAAATTAAATTGTATGTGTATACTAAAAGATACATGGGATGAATGATATCTTTCCTGAGATTTGCTTCACATTTTTCCCTTTGTGGGACCAGTGGTGTCAGAGTAGGTATAAATGAAACAAGATTAACCATGAGCTAATAATTGTTGAAAGTAGGTGGTGAGTACATGATGTTTTTAAAATATATTATTCCCTTCATTTTTGCATTTTTTGAAAAAGTTAACATCTAAGTGGCATTTGATATTTTCATGTAATGGTTTCTTCCTCTTTGATAAATCAGTTTTAAAAACTGTTCTTACAAAATTAGATTTTTTTCTATAAACTATGTTTCTACTATTATCATTTACATCAAACTCCACCAACCCCAGCATAATATAACATTCAACAGTCCCTGCTTTTCCATCCTGAGTACAGCTTCCACAGCTGCACACAGACATCCTGTGTTCAAATCAAATTTGGTCCATTCAGTGGCGCTTGGGAAAAGAGACTGTTTCTGTTTTGGTACACAAGGCTTTGTACTTCCTATCTTCTCATGATGCTGTACATTCCCTCACTCAGCAGACCCCAGCCCACCAGCCTTGATTCATTCCCCACCCCCTGCATGACACTCACTGCAATGCTTTTAGTCTACCCTCTTCCTGACTTACTCTATTATTTTTTCCTAATACAACATAAAATTGTTATTCTGTTTCTCCTTAGGGTAATAAGTAAAGTCACATCTTCTTCATCTCTCCTTCATAACAATTTAAACATTTCCTTTCTTAGCAATTTTCAAAATTTATTATAATTTTTTGTGTAATTGTCTGGCTAAACTGTGGTTATATCATTCAAAATTGTGTTTTGTTGGAAATACCAGTACCCTGCAGATGGTATGGACACATATCTTTAATTAAAACATTAATGAAAGTCGTTCATTCAATAGCTGCCTTGGGCAAAGAGGATGTTATATCAGAAAATGCAATTACATTTTAACTATAGAGTAGCCTTAATTTTTTGTGTAAATTTATTTTGTATGTGGCTAGGAATTATGTATATCAAATTACATTTTTATTTATTTATTTATCTTTTAATTCAAAAAATGGTCTTCTGGAGAATATATGACAAGGCAGGGTTTAACTCATGACCTTGCATTGTAGTTCATTGCATTGCAAGTTCATGAACTTGCAAACTCATAAATTTTCAAGGATATGTGAAAGACAGTTAATAAACTAAACTCTTGGGGTCACACTTGCTGGGGCATGAGAAGTGCTAAGAAGTAAAATATAGTGTAAACAGATGGCTGAATTTTTTAAGAAACTTCTGCTATATCTATTGGCATAAATGGGAGACCTGTTTTCACAAGCTAGCATTTGAGCAGAGTTGTGGAATTAAGTGAGAATGCAGGTCAAGTTGATATCTGGGAAAGAAACTAGACTAAAGGGATTTCCATTACAAAGGCCCTGAGGCAGGGTTATGATTGGAAGCTATAAGGAAAAGCCAAAGGGACAAGGTGGCTAAAGCAGTGACAGGTTTTTCTCTATGAAATTTTGCCAGTTTTTATAACTTTAGCTGAAAGGAAAAAACGAAAGAAAGAAGAAAGAAAGAAAGAAAGAAAGAAAGAAAGAAAGAAAGAGAAGAAAGAAAGAGTCCTAAAACTATGTAATAGAACGTTATCTCCACTCTACATCATTTCCACACACATGTTTGATTTTTTTTCTTATTATTGTAACTCATAAGAATAAGCTATAAATGTGACAGAAACTCTTTATTCCTCACTTAGTGAGACACCATTAAAAACCCTAGTGAATTTGCCTGCTGGGATAATGTATGTGAATGCCTTTTTAGTTTCTAAAATGTCTGGTAAATGTCTACATTGACATGGTAATATTTGTCCTATGACTAATTTTTTAATGAGTGTTGGTTTACTTTTGTGACCCTCACTTTATATGCATTTAATTGGAATTGATCTGTCAAAAATGTTTCAAGAAGCCTGGAAAATACATTTTCTTTCTTATATGGGTATTGCATACATTTGAAATCAAAGACAAATGAACCCACATGTTTTAAAATAAAGTTAAATCCCAAGATCAGACAACAGAATGAAAACTAAATGATGATTTGGGGGAAAATTGTATGATTTGTATATTTAACAAAGTTGGTTTAAGAATAGCATACTTTAAATAGAAATAATATATCATAAGATATTTTACTTTTTTTTTTTTCATTAAAATAATTACCTGTAAAGACTATGAATGGTGTTGGAAAACCTTTTGGCATTTTCTTATGGAGTTAAACATGTACTTACCATATTAACCAGCAATCTTACTGGTTACCCAAGTTCACACAAAAACTATGTGTGGATGTTTAAAATACCTTGATTCATGATTGCCAGTCCCTTCAACTTGTATATGGGAAACCAGACTGTAATTCATGCAATTGAATACTACTCAGTAATACAAAAGAATGAGCTATTGAGACACACAATACAAGGATGACTCTCAGATGCCTTATACTAAGTAAAAGGAGACAAAGACAAAATACAATATATCACATGATTCTATTTCTATGAATTTCTTGCCAAAGCAAAACTGTAGGGACAAAAAAAACTGATCAGTTGTTGATAGGAGTCAGGTGTAGAAGAAAGGATTCCCTGCAGAGGATCACAAGGAAGTTTTTTAAGGTGATTCACGTTATATATTGTGATTGTGTTGGTAGATATATGAATGCATATGTTTGTCAAAACTCAGAAATACACAATAAAAGTGGTGAATTTTCCTGTATGTAAATTATTTTTAAATGCCCCCCCCACCAAAAAAAAAAAAAAAAAAATGCACAAAGTAAAGCACAACAGTCTGTTAAGGGGTAAAGTCCTCACAATAGACAGCTGAGAATCTAGTGCACATTGTGTATGCTTATTACTAACTATAATCTAGCAGGAGATAAGGTATTACAGTAAAGATTACTATTTACGCAGGTTCCCTCAAAATTCAATCTGGTCACGTGTTGTTATACCCAATGGAGTGAGAGTTGGAGAAATGTGTGGGACTGCCTGGTTTAGCATACTTTCACGTTCATTCTCCTTCTGATAGCACAGGATGACTTTGGAAGTTGTGTGTTGAAGATATCGGAGCCAAAGATGGAAGTTGTTTTGTATTTATGGAAGTGAGAAAAGAAGATCCTCTGTCGTAATAAGCCTTTGAAATGTTTTTGGTTTCTCATTAATGCTGCTATTATTATCATAACTTATACATAAACTTTGTTAAAAACTCCATTCTGACTGAATCCATTGGAAATTTTCATTCATTGACTTACAAAAGGAAATGATCGATTAATTCAGGTTCTATAATTTAGAAGTGTGTCTCCCCTAATGTTTGGCTATTAATTCTGTATATCACTTGAAACAATGTATTGCTCCATAATCCCTTAAAAAAACATCCTGCTGTACCTGGTGGCTTTTTCAATCTGGTTATTCTTGTATACCTCCTATTAGTCACTCATTCATCAATTTACCGTTCACCAAACATTTACTGTTGCTTAATCCAAAGCATATGAATTTGTCAGTATTTAACTTTTATTGACCTATAAGCATGATAATTTCACACATTCCAATCATAGTTACTTTCTGTAGGTGTAATTATGTAATTCATATCTTTTCAGTTGTTTAGCTTTTCTATTTCAGGAACAATGATGAGTTAGTTACACTTTTCAGGCTAAATATCTTGCAGTGTTTGTCCCCTGCATCGGCAGGCAGACTCTCAACCACTGCGCCACCAGGGAAGCCCGCAGTGTTTTCTTTTTAATAGAGAATCTTTGTTATGTAGATCCAGTCCATTTAATTCCAGTTCTGGTTTACATGAAGCCCAAATATTTTCTGTATTTTGAAAAGACTTCTGATAATTCCAGGTAAATGTTAAAGAGCTAAATCATTTTCTGCAAACACAGTCAGACCTAGTTCTTGTATTCTTATCTTTACATATTGCATTTCACTGCCTAATCCCCAGCATTCTTGTCATTTAATTACGTTACGTGCAATTTCCAAAAAATCAAAAAAATAAATTTGCAAGGATATGTAAAGGCAAACTATACAAATAGTGTCATTTCCAGTGAAACTTTTGTCCAACTAAATTTTTTATATTCTGGAATTGTGAATGATGAGCATTCATTTTTGAGAGGGAGAAAAAAATCAAGAAATTTTCAAGCTGATTGTTTTTACATTGTTATTATGAGATCATTTTAGATATTTGTGACCTTTTATCTTTATTTGATAAAAGTTAGCAACTCTTCATACATATTAAATTTGTGAATAAATTGGCAGGCAGAAACAAAAGAAATTCTAGTGATTAGATTATTTTTAACCTATTAATCAGTCATAAAGAAAAGATCAGATAGTTCAAGTCAAATTCAAAATGTTTAATTTTTGCTTTTTATTACTTATAATATCTGCCTATATATATGGCACCATAGACAACTTATGGAAAATATAAGACTATGTTTTGAATCTCAGAGTTTATTTATAGCAAGAATCAAGCTCAAAATAATGTGACATCAACAAAGAAGCCATGAAAAATGGAATTAGTTATGACTTAAGGTGCAAATAATATAGACAAGCAACCATTAGATTATCCAGAAGTTGTCTCCTTGTATTGATTATTTTTTCTAGTCAAGACTTAGCATACTCTTTCAGATGTTGTAGAAGCTTAATAAGCATTTGCTAAATGAGGTGATTTTCTAAAGGTCAAGGTAAAAATAGGACACTGACAATGAAATTAGAAAGGGTAAGCCATAAGTAATAATTCCACAAATAGAGAGAAGCCACATCTAGACATGTACATGGAGAGATCTTTCTGTTCTGGTTTCCAGACTTTTCTTGGGCTCTTCTGAATGTGGTGCTTTCCTTGATGCACCTGGTATCCTGTAGATGTTATTCAGCATTTGGTAACATATGACTAAAATGAGTAAGGCAAAGAGAGAGAATCAGCAACAGGAGCTGGAAAGAAAAATGCAGCTTTAATGTACAAATATGAAAGATATTCTCATCTTTCTATTTATCATACTGTCACTTGTTTTTTAACCTAGATTTCTTCCCATTTTGTAATAATTTTATGAAATATCCAATAGAGATTTATATGACTTTTCTTAGTTTTTATGCAGTTATTTTTCTTCTAAAGATTTAAACCACTGAAGTTTTAAACATTAGTAAGCTTTGATTTACAGATTAGGTAACAACTCAATGAAATTAGATGATTTGCCTAAAGTCATAGAATTAATAATAGTAAAGTCTGTATTTAAACAGGATGTCTGTGTTGGGTAGAGGGGAGATGGTGAATTGTTGCAAGAGCCTTTTGTGCTGAGTTATTTCTGTAGCTTTATCTGGGATCTTCTGCATAGAAGCAAAGGAGAAGCTAAGACATAGTTTATTTGGAAGGGTCAATGTACACTGGCAGGTGAGAGAGAAGGTGGTACAGGGAAGGGAATGCAGCCAAGAGAAATACATTATGTAGCCAGTTACATGGAGTGATCCTGCAGGACCATTCTGCGTAATGATGCAGAATACATGCCTTAGATGTATTGTGGCCAAGAAAAAAATGGGAATAGGAATATTAGTATCTACCCATCTATCAGACATTGCTGAAGGTCTGTCCTCTTCAGGGACATTGTTTCCTAGTCACTTCTGTCCTATCTGTAGATTCACAGTGTGGATTTTAACAAGCCAGGATATCCTTCATACAGTGATGTTGTCCTGACTACTAGATGTGTGATCAGAAATTCTAAGGGGATCCAAGCAGTAATTCTGACAGGTCTGGTCCCCCAAATGCATGACTTGTATAATGCTCATAGATACTTTATGGCATTGGTACTATTATTATTCACACTGCACATGTGAAAATCAAAAGATCTGGAAATGTTTCATAATTTTGTCAAGGTCACACAGTCTGGAAGTGGAATAGACCCAGGACTTCTGCTTAAGTCTCTGAGTCTCAAGTCTATGGTCTTAATCGCTTTTTAAACAAGTCTTCAAAGATGTTAATTTATTATTCAGACAGCCTCAGAATACTCCATGGAAAATCATTACACCCATACAGTATGCTCAGATGTTATATTAGCTCATATACAATGAATACAGAAGATAGGAGTAGAGTTGGATTGTAAATAGAAGAATATTTTAGCCTTAGGGACAATTGTAGAGAGGTTGGCAAATGTAGAGGAATCATGGCTATACAGAAAACGTTTTTTTGAAAATTAAAAAATGTATTGCAGTTTCGACATGCAATACATTTTCGAAAAAATGTATTGCAATTACAAGGTGTATATTCTTTTTTTTGTTTGTTTGTTTGTTTTTTTTGTTTTTTTGTTTTTTTTTTTTTTGCGGTACGCGGGCCTCTCACTGTTGTGGCCTCTCCCGTTGTGGAGCACAGGCTCCGGATGCACAGGCTCAGCGGCCATGGCTCACGGGCCCAGCCGCTCCGCGGCATGTGGGATCTTCCCAGACCGGGGCACGAACCCGCGTCCCCTGCATCGGCAGGCGGACTCTCAACCACTGCACCACCAGGGAAGCCCAAGGTGTATATTCTTGTACCAATATTACTGTTTTGGCCTTGTTTTTATCCCACTTTGAAAACCCCATTATTATGCTCTGGCTTACAGTTTACAGAGATGACAAGTTTTCTGCCCCATGAAGTATAAAGGAGACAGGTAATGAACAAATAAATAAACAAATAACAGGTGATGATAAGGACTGTAATGAAAATAAAAACATGTGATGCTATAGGGAAGGATTAAAAAAAAATCCTTTATGTTGGGAGTTCAAGGAAGGAATCTCCATGAAAGTGAGATTTAAGATAAATGAGAGAATGAATAAGCCAGCCACGAGAGCACATCAAACAGCAAAAGTAGTTAGTGCCAAGATCCATGGCAGAGGTGAGCTCCCTGTGCTTAAGGAACAAGGAAAGACAGGTACCTCCCCTACCCTTTGAATCACTTTAAACAGAGGGTAGGACAAGTAGATGAGGTGTAAAGTTAAGCAGGATTCTCATCTTGTATTGTGTAGAGCTAGATAATTCACAATAAAAGGTTTCATTTCATTCTGAACAAAATAAAAAGCTAATAAAGATTTTGAAAAACGGTAATAAATAATATAGTATCTATTTCTCTATCCATCTATATAATTCAGGATTTAATTTTGTCTAGAAGGGGAACAGTGGACATGAATATATGTAGGTAAATATGGGAAATGATTTTGAGATAGAATAAATAGGAATTAATTGTATTTTGTTAACATTTTTAAGAAAGATGAAACACACTATGTAGGAAGATGAAGAAAGAATGAAAGAGGAAGGAAAGAAAGAAAAAGAGAAAGACAACACTGTTATCAGTGAGGCAAGGTGTATTGGTCTATACTTTGTTTTGTACGAGTTACAAAAGCTTGATTTGACTAAATTTAATTTTTTCTCGACAGTGTACAGAATCAAAGACATAATGACAAGAAATAGAAGAATTAGGGAAGTGAAGACTGTTTTCCTCTCTATCTCTCTTTCAGTTTCTTGACTGATTTTTTTTTTTTTTTTCCTGCCTTTGAAGGTCTTCAAGAGGCCTGACTTGGGTCAGATACCTGTTCTGGATTAATCAATGAATCAGTGTGTTCAGGGAAAGGAAACTACAGTTTGATCAGTGTAGTCATATGTTCATTTCTGTGTGTAGGTAGAAACTTTCCATATTCAAAAGACCACTTCACAGTCACAGTCGATCCTTATTATAGCATAGAGAATAATTAGTTCTGCCTGGAAAATTCAGGGAAGTCTTGACTAAGAAGTGACATCTGAGCTGGATTCTGAAGGAGCAAATAACTCAGTTCAACTCAACATGTACTGAAGGCTTATTAAATTCAGGGTATTCTGCTAAGATGCGGTGAAGCATACAGAAGTGAATAAAATATAGTTTCTTCAATATGGGGACTTAACGGTCTAATGAAGGAGACTGACATATACACATAAGCTGCTGTGGAAGTTCTCTTGACATCATTAAACCTGAAACATACTGGGATGTCAGGCATTCTTAAAAGGCTTAGCTATTATAACATATGCAGCAGTGACTTGGGACAAGTCCCCTGGATAAAAATTAGCCCATGGAGGATGGACTTGGCTATAAATTGGCAATATATCCATTCAATAAACAGTTACTGACTACCTATGTGCCCAGAAAAAGACAAGGACCAGTGAATACGGATATAAACATTTAGTATGACTTCATCAAAGAACTTGTAATTTACTGAAGGATATGGACTAATTATAATTCAGTTAAATTCATACTTTGAAAGAGTGTTATAAATCACAGATGGTTTATAAAAAGGGCTTTCAGTTGCATAGTACTCATGTGCTCAGCTTATTTTTTCCTTACAGTGACCGTCATAAGAAGGTGCTATTGTGATCACCATTTGCAAGTGTGAAAATCAGTGAGTGGAGAAGTTAATGAATGTGCTCCACAGAGTAAGTGGGAGATTAGTATTTAAAATGAGGTGGTGTGGCTCCAGAGTCTGTGCTATGAAGATTAGAAAGGAAGGTATCAATAAACATGGAAAATGTAGAAGGTTCCATGTCTTGAATTTTCAGTAAAGTTTAGGAACAGAGGTGGTGGAAATAACTGAGTGAGGAAGTTGGCAAAAGAGGAAGATGAGAACAGAGTGGGGTGTTTCATGTGCAGATTTCTAAATTGGAATATTTTTCAGTGATCAAGTGGTCCAATATTTGGCTCTGAAAGTTGGTTTCTGGAAAGGTATTAAAATGAGAATTTGTGTCATTTCCTAGATTTTTTCATTTTTAGATAGAGTTATCCAGAATGATAGAGTTATCCAGATGTCTGGGTACTTGGAGTAGAAAAATGTGTGTGCTACCATCCAAAAAATCACCCTTAATGTGGGCCTTTGTTTCTAACCCATTGCAGCTAACAGAGTATATGGAATGCTAACACAATTGCCATATCTTTGATTCATCCTCCTTCTCGTGAATTCCACGCTGATTGTCAACTGGCTCAACTTCTAAGTCTATTTTTTAGTCCATCCTCTTATCTGCCTTCCAGGTGTCAGTGTAATAGTATACTAGTTCAAACCGGTGATATATTCCTATCTTAAATTACAGCAGCAATCTCTTAAGTAGTCTTGTTGATCCAGACCTGTACATTTTTAATTATCTCAAAATATTGAACTAATATAGTTTCCAAGTAAGTTCTATGTTAAAAATCCTCTGTTAACCCCAGCAAATAAAGTCTGATTCCTCAAAGTGGATTAAATGGACCTACATGACCCAACTGCTGACCATTTTTCCTTCCTGGTCAGCCACCACTCTCAACTCCAACTCTTCTAACCACTTTGGTCTCCAAAAATTACCTTTCTCTTTCACCTTCAGGATTTTCTATATGTTTGTCTGCTTTTTTCTTTCCTGTTGACCATCCTATAATTCAAGTCTGAGCTTACATATCAATTCCTTATGTAAGCCTTTCCTTCCTCCTCTGAGACTGATCTCCAACTGCTTCTATGATTATTCCTACTTTAGCCCTTTTTATTACTGTTATTATTATTGTTACTTTTGTCATCCTTATTATCACTTATTTTCTATACCTATAAGCAAGTTGCATACATACTATATTCTTAGCCAGGTTTGTTTATTGTTGACATTTTGCCCAATTTGTTTTATCATTTGTTCTCTCTCTCCCAATCTGTATATACACAGTGAGTATATACACACATTATATATATATATACACACACACACTTTATATAATAGTATATATAATATCTAAATATAAAATATATATACACATATATACATGAACGAGTACCTATACAAGCATACACTATTTAAGAGTATATACATATATATGGCATATAACATAAAATATATAGAAA
>RJWK010071812.1:0-10603 GCA_004363435.1 Platanista minor
ACGCGTTACCACGGCGCCAGCGCCGGCCTCGTGGCCGCGTCCTCAGGACCTTTCGTGCTAGGATTTTATGGGCCGATCTGTTTGTTTTCTGACAGAAGTCGTAGAAGCAAGCCCAACACAGCCGCCGTCCCATGAAGATTTATGATGTGCATCCACGTCAGAAGTCACACCCACCCTTTAAATTATTCAGACTGTCGTCCTGGATGTGGCCCTTCGTGTCACACCGTCGCTCCGGGGAAAGCTGCTTTCATTGAAACGGCTGATGCTTATTTGACATTTAAAGCTGCATTTCTTGGTGGTTCTTAAACAGATTTGTATATTTTGATACCGTTCTTTATAATAAAATTGGCCACTGAAGGTAGTTGGGTAGACAACACGTGTGCGTTTGTCTCGTTGGAAGCGTGTGGACCTTTAGAGCGGAGTTTGCCCTGTCCTGCTGGAGCCCCCAGGCCTGCGGGTGTTTTCGAGGCAGCACAGCCGGGCTGTCCACAAGGGGGTCCCACCGCACCCCCTCAGGCTTGCAAGCACCATCAGAACCTTAACTGGGTGAGTTTCAGGGCCCCACCAGTGGCCCCCTATGGTGAGTGTCACCAGGGACCCTGGGGGCTAAGCTGGAGAAAACGCCAGTCGTGAACCCCAGGGCCAGGTCGTCAACGCGGGAAGAAGACTGCGTGGACCCCCCGCAGCCCAGCCCAGCCCGTTCCCACCAGTCCGTGTGGCGGTGAGACCACGGCTTCTGCTCCAGCCCCCAGGGCTGCCCCCCGGTGAATGCCCAGTGTCCACCACCCCACCCGCTCCCCTCGCTCACGCTCCTCCCGCCCCTCTGGCCTCCTGTCCCCGCTCCACAGGCCTCACGCCATCCCTGTAAACATCTCCCACTGTCCTGGTGCCAGTGACCATCCACCTGTCCCCTTGCTGCACCTGTGCTCTCCGAGCCCGAGCTGGGCCCTCTCACCTGGGGACTGGGACAGGGCACCTGCAGGTGGGTCTCTGCCCCGGGGGTCCCTGCTGGGAAGGGGCGACCACAGCACCCAAGGGCCGCAGGCGCTGGCCACACCCCAGCGCACCTCGGGCTCTCCCCATCTCTCATCTCTGCCATGGGGGAGGTGGAGCTTCCAGTCCCAGGCCTGGGTGGGGGCCCCGAATCCTTAGAGGGGACGTGGAGTCCAGTGGGCTCAGCAAGGCCAATGAGCAGCACAGGTTGGGGGCTGCTGTCGTCTGGTCCAGGCCTGGGGGGTGTCCACACTGGGGGATGGCCAGTCATCAAGCTGACACACAGTCCTCTCGGAGACGGACACGGCGGTGCAGGCCGAGGGGCAGGGCACATGGGAGGGCGTGGCCACCAGTAGGGGGTGATTGGGGGTGACGGCTGCGTGTGGAGGGCAGCGAGGGGCCAGGCAGAGGTGAGGGGATGGGGGTCCCTGGGGAGCCTGCAGTTTGGGGGCTTCCAGGAAGCCGTGTGGGCTGGGGCCCTGCAGATGGATGGATGGCGGATGGATGGCGGATGGGCGTGGCCGGGTGCCGGTGGAGGTGCTGACTGGTGGGTGGGCGAGAGGGAGGCCTCTGGCCTGGGGCGCCGCCTCGGGGAGGCGCGGCTGGAAGGCTCCCAGGAGAGGGAGAGAGGGGGAGCCTTCCCTGTCAGCTGGGGGGCTGGGGGGAGGGGGCAGCTCCAGGCCAGGGCGGGTGGTCCCTGCCCAGCTCAGGTCCTGCACGCGGGGCCCAGGCTCAGGTGCCAAAGCCATCCCGCGGGTCGGGGCTCGCGACTGCACTGGGGAACTGACCCCCTCTCCAGCTGGAACCGGATGGCCCCCGTCCTCACTGCAGGCCCTGGTACCGAGCTCACGGTCCCTGGGTGGCACTGTATCCCCACCCACGGTGGGGTCACCTGGGTGGCCGCCCTCCCCTCTACAGGAGCTCTGTGGGTGCCATTGCCCCCTCTCCCCTACAGGTGGCACCAGTGGGTGTCCTGAGGGGGCCACACAGTCACTTGGCAGTGGGGAGGGGGCGGGCCCTGCTGCCTCGGACACTCGAAAGCTGGACCCCGGCCTGAGCCCTGCAGCTGGCTCCGCTGCGACCCCTACGCGGGCCCGAGGGGTCCCCTACGCGGCGCCTGCGCTGCCTTCCTGCTGGTCGACCGCCTCCCTGGGCGGCCTGGAGAGGGATGATGCCACTGGGCACTTCTGTGGCGACGGCAGCTGCGGCCACAGCCCAGCGGGTGTCCCCTGGCCCTCACGTCGTTCTGCTCTGGGACCCCCGCTCAGGCCCCCCCACCCTGCCCCTGCCCCTGCCCCACTAGGGCAGCGCAAGTCGGGCTGACCTGGTTCCTTGAAAGCGCCGTGCATGGTCCCACCCCAGGGCCTTTGCACTGCTGTCCCTCCTGCTGGGAACACGTGGGAGGGCCCTGCTCCTACTGCTCCCTCCCTCCAGGGGGGTCTCTGCTCAGCTGTCACCCTCAGAGGTCGGCCCTAGCCCCTTGCCCATATTGCACCCCTCTGTGAGCCCCCGCCGCTCCCCAGGCCCGTGTCTCTGCACCCAGCGGGGGATCCTGGCCCCCTCTGAGCCTGAGGTCTGGAGTCAATGCTGGAACACCCCCAGTCTCAGCTTTCTCATCTGTAAACGGGCGGATATTCCCAGCCCAGGGAGCTGGGCCAGACAAAGTGGAGGTGCGTGGTGCGGATCGGGCAGGGAGGGGGACTCGCCCCCAGCAGGACCGCACCAGGCCGGGCTTGGGGTGAAAGCAGGCAGGGTCCCTGGGACTACCACGGCTGGGGGTCCACGTGCAAGGGTGTTGGGATGTGGGCGCGGGGGCCTTGAACGATGCTGTCCTTTCAGAGGCTCTGGCTCCGTCTGGGGCAGGGGTGGGTGACTTGGCGGTGACCCCTGCCGGAGCCCTTTGGCCTCCCCTCTGGCCAAGCAGATGGACAGGTCCGGCCCCCTCGGTGGATCAGCCACTGGGCCCAGGGCCGGAGGGGCGGGTGAGGCCAGCAGGTGGCGCTGTGGGACCACCCCGGGCCCCTCGGCCTGGACGGCCGGGGCGTGGGGTGCTAGCCCTGGGCCAGGAGGTCCCGGGAGTAGGAGGAAGCGGGGCCGGGGCGGGGCTGGGACAGAGCCGGAACGTCACACTGGGGCCTCAGAGGGCCCCCCGCCCCGGGAGCCCGGAGCCCTGGCCGCTGGAGTGCCCCGGTTCCAGCAAGGGCCGCGCCTCTGCTCCCTCACCCCACCTTGGGTGCTGCCCCGGGACAGGAAGGGACGGGGCTGCCGGGACAGTGAGTCACAGCGCCCTCCACGGTGCCACACTGCAGGGACCCCTCCGCACACCTCCTCAGGGTCACGGTGCGCAATGCTGTCCTCCAAGCCGGACAGCCTGCCCTCCTGCCAGTCAGGGTCAAGGACCCTGCCCCGGTGGCACTTCTGCTCGCCCACGGGGCCCTGCACAAGGTTCCTGGCAGCCCAGCGGGGGCACTCTGCCACATCCCTTGGGGGAGCCAGGACCTCGGCGCTGCGGGGCCCGGAGGCCCAGACTCCCGGGGCTGCTCCCACCCGCCCTCGGCACCTGGGCCCAGGTGTGCACCATACGCAGGTCCTGGGGTGGCTTCCCTCCCCACAGAGGATGGCTGTCCACCTGGTCTTCAGCAGGCTGTTGTACACCCCGTGGGTTAGGAGCTTCTGGAAGTGTGGTGCCTGAGTGCCCATGGTCCCAGCCCAGCCCTGTCCTGGCTTTGCTGTAAAGTGGGTCCCTTGGTCTGCCGTGGGATCCTGTGTCACAGGGTCAAACACTTTGGAAGCCAGCAGTTCTCAATGGGTGGCACCGGGGACACAGGAAATGTTGGAGGACACTCGTCTCAAGGGGGTAAGGGGGTTTCTGGCTCAAGTGGGTAGAGACCAGGGATGCTGCTCAACACCCTCCAGAGCCCAGGACACCCAGCCCCAAGTGTGGGCCTCAGGGGAGACAATGGCCGCAGGCCGTGGCCAGGTGGCCCCTCTCCCCGGGGGGAGCCATGGCCCACAGACTGCCTGCTGCTCTGGCCCCCGGGGTCGCAGGAAGGGCCTCCCCTTCACCCACCCACACCTCTGCCCCCCGGGATGGGATTAAATGCAGCGGCAGGGACACTGCGCTGCAGCCCTCCTGCTCTGTGCCCCGTCCAGCTGGGAGCCGTTAGGGGCCCCAGGTATTGGAGCAGAGCCCAAGCCCGGATGTACTGCTCCAGAACCCAAAGCCTCCAGACCTGTGCATCCTCCTTCATGGTGGCATGCACCTTGCTTTGGGGGGCCCCAGGCCTCTGCACCTGCGCGGGGCGCACGTGTCCTACAAAGGCCCCAGTGTGTTCGCCACTTCCTGGTCACCTGGCCTGATTAGCACGGCTCTGTTGATAGGGAGGACGGGCCGCCGGTCCAGGTGACTGTGGGCTTGAGAGTACCCGTAGCCTGGGGGGCCATGAGGACGCTTTGGGCCTCCAGGTAGCAGCATCACCCGTGTCTAGCAGTCCTCAAAGGCTCAGCATCTCTCCTCCCTGTGCTCAGTTACAGGGTCCAGGGAAGGGCTGGGGTAGGTGTGCTGGTGTGGCAGACTCCGCCTACTGGGGACCCAGCCTGCCCTTCGTGGGGGGGTTCTGGGTCTGAAGCCTGCCTCGGGCCTGGAAACGGGGCAAGGGGTCACGACCTTCCACGGGGGCCTCCTGGTCACGCACCCGTGGCTTCTCCTCCGCGGCTGCCAGTCCAGTCCCCGGGAACACAGCGTTCTGTCAACCACAACCTCAGGCGCCTCGGGCCCTTGGCCCAGCTCCAGCCCTGCTGCTCACGGGAGCTGCACGCACCTGCCCCTGACGACCAGGCGCCGCCACCCCCGTCACCCTCCATCCTGTGACAGCCTCTCCCACTGGCAGCAGGGCCCACGGGAGCCCGGGCAGGGTGCGTCTCCCCACTCCGGATGGCTGCGTCCGCCGGGCCTCACACCCGTCCCTCGCCCGAGGGCGAGGTCCCAGCAGCTGGGCACAGGCCTTACCTTCCCCCTGCCCCATCGCCAGGCCCCAAACCCTGGTGCCTGCCTAGAGCCTGCTTCCCTTCTCACGCCTGTGTCCCTGTGTGAGGCCCACGGTGGAAGTGGGGGGCTGCCCCTCCCGAACTCCACTACACCGGCTCCCTGAGGTGTCGCGGCCCAGGGCCAGCCTCTGCAGGTGACCCTTCCTGGGCTGCTCACTGCCCACCTGCCAGGGGCCTGGAATAGGGCTGGCTCCTGGGGCCTCATCAGCCACGGCTCCGGCTCACAGATGCCCACCCCAGCTGCCTTCCCAGACCCCTCTGGCTCTGCCCTCTAGCCCCCCAGGTACTGCTGGGCTCTCCTGCCTGGCTCTTCGTCCCCACCCAGCGGTGCCAGGATCTTGCAGGCAGGAAGGCCTAGGGGTGGGGAGGGGCTACAGCCCACCACTTGGGATAGGACGGCTGTGAAGTGAGATGACCTGGGTCAGGGCCTGGTGGCGCTGTCACTCTCAGTAGATCCACAGCCAGCCCGATGGGCCCTGGGATGGAGGCACATCAGGGACTAGGCGGAGGGGGGCACTGGAATCCTGGGCAGGGGTAGAGGGCGGGTAGCACAGAAGGCCTCGGTCCTGGGGGCAGCCATGGGGGCAGACGGCTCCGTTCCGGGGCTGGGTGGGACCAGCCTTGGGCCTCTTTGGGGACAGGCTGCTGTTCAGGCCACACGCCCCCTCCCAGTTCAGGGTCCTCAAAGCCCTCATTGTGGCTGGGATCATCCCAGACGCCAGGCTGGCTGGCTCCACACCACTGGCCTGACGGGGCGTGTGCAGCACGAGGCGCCCACCTTCTTAGAAAGGGGCAGCCCGTGGACTTCAGTGTCCCGGCTCCGGACTTGGGCGCGAGGGGGCAGGGGACCCTCTGGGCAGCTCAGCCCTTCGGGAGTCCCCGTGCCTAAGAGGGCGCGGATAGGGGCAGCCCTCCCCCAGCCCCCCCTCCCCGCCTCCCTCCAGGCCCGACCCGTCGATGCCTTGTCTCCCTAACCCTCCGGACAAGGGGAGGGCTGGCCGCCGCCGCTGTGTCCGCCCTCGCACAGCAGGAGCAGCGGCGGGGCGGGGAAGGTCTCGGCCCGCGGGCGGGAAGCGAGGCGCGGCTGTGCCGGGAAGTGGGCGGCGCCGGAAGCGTCGGCCAAGCTTCGGCCGCGGGAGGGGCGGAGGGGCGGCGGGGCGGGGGGGAGGGGTGGCGGGGCCGGAGAGGTCGGGGGAGGGGCGCGGTCGTCCCGCGCGTCGCGTCCGGGGTGGGGCGGCCGGAAAGGCGGGGGTCCGCCCACGCCCCGCCCGCGCGTCCGGGCCCTGGGAGCCCCCTTTCCCCTTCCCGGAGCTGTAGTGATGCGGGGGTGATGACGGCGACGGTAAAGCCCGACGTTTCGGGGACGTAGGCACGGCGCGTGCGCGGTGGGCCGCGACCTTCTTGGAAAGCGCTTGGCGCCAGGTGGCCGCGGGCGGGATGCTCGTGCCCCTTTTGACGTCATCGCGGGTGGGGGGGTTCCCGAAAGAAACAAGCCGGGCGGAAGCAGGCGGGTGAATGAGATGTGAGGTCGAGGGTGAGCGGCCCGGCAGACCCGTCCCCGCGTCCGCCGGTGGGGGCGGCGGCGCGGGGTCTCAGCCCCGGAAGGAACCGGCGGGGCCCAGGGGCTCGGGCCTGATGAGCGCCGCGGACTCGCGCTGGCTCTCGGGGCGTAGAGATCCCGTCCCAGGCACTGAGGGTCTATTCCCCTGCCGTCCCCCGTGTCCTCCAGGACCTCAGGTCGGGCCCTGCCTTGGGGAGGGAGGGAGCCGCGCCAGGGCCGGTCTCAGCAGGGCCTCCGCCCGCACGGCTTTCCCTCCCCGGGGAGCTACGGCCGGCCCCTGGGCCACAGCCCACCCTCCCGATGGGCGCCTCGGGGGACCTCCGACTGGGCTCCGAGAGAGGAGGGGAGCAGCCCCCGCACCGTGAGGCTGCAGAGTGGGGATCCAAGTGAAGACCCGCGGGCAGCCCCACTCCATGCTGCACCCTCTCTGGGGTCAGGTCTGACCTTTTTACCAGGAGCTGAGTATCCGTTTGTGGTTTCAGAAAACAGTCAAAGAGAATGAAGCTCAGTCGGGCAGACCCGGGGGTGACCGGCGGCCCCCCCCATCCCTTGGTGTGCTGTGCTGCCCCGCCCGCATGTACTGCTCCCTGCTGGAGGCGGGGTCGACCTGCGAGGTCAGCCGGGACCCTGTGTCAAAGGCACTTCCGGGTCGTGGACTAGAAATGAGATGACAGAGCACAGGGCTGGGGCTGAGGGCTCCTGCCCCCTGCGGCCCCTTCTCCATGCGGGGGCCCATCTAAGCACCCCTCCTCTATCTGGGGTCCCTCCTAGCCCTGCCCCGCCCATCTCACACTCCCCAGCATCAGCACATCTCTCCTTGGGGTGAAAGCTGGCTGGCCAATGGCCCCCCCCCCCCAGCCTGCTGCCCCAGGTGAACCGCAGGCCCCGGCTCAGCTGCTGACTGGATAACAGTGGCCCTTGTCCAGCCGCCGGGGTACCAGCCCCGGGTGTCTCGGGCAGAGAGTGGTGCCCGCCCCCCACCCCACCCGGAGGCATATTGTCCATTCACCCTCCACCCTGACTATTAATAGCGCCTCTCGTCAGCGGAGCCACTATATATAGCCCCCACCAGCCCCTCTCACAAGCCAGTCCAGGCGCCTGCCGCCTGGGCGCACACAGTCACACAATCACCCACACAACGCCTGCACACGGGCCCCCTCGGCCGCATGCCCGGGCTCTGACTCCTGGCCGGCTGCACGGCCAGGACACGGAGGCCACTCACGCCACCTGGCTGAGGCTGACCTGCACCCCTCAGGGGTCCTCCCCGAGCCAGGGCCAGCCAGGGGGTGTTGTTTCTGTCCCCATGTCGGTGACCCCCTGAGGCCACCCGGCCAAGGGGCCTGGAGCTGGCGTTCTGGCCCTTGCCCTGCAGGGCCTGGCCTGGCCTGCCTTCCTGGGGAGGCAGGCACACCCGGTCTGCTCCCGAGGGCCATACTCAGGAGCTTGGGCATGTCAGAGGCCCTCTCTGACCCTTGAGCTTTCGCATTTGGGGAGCAGGCACCATGGCGGTGTCCACCTGGCTGAGCACCCAGGGGCAGCTCTCCCAGCCAGCCTGGAGGGAGAGCCACCTGCAGGCCAGTCCGGGCCCCTGCTGCTCCCTCTCAGGAGACCCAGCTCCTGTGGGGACTTAGCCCTGCCTTTCTGCTCCCAGGGCTGCTGGGTCAGGCCCTGAGGGTCACAGGGCCCTGCCAAACCGCAAGGGGGCCTAGGCTCAGCACAGCCCCTGCCCACCCTGACTCTGGCTCTCATGGACCCCAGGCTGCTCTGGCCTCCCACCTGTCCCAAGGGGCAGGCACCACTGAATTCCTGTCCCCTGCTTGTTCTGGGGGCCTCACTGAAGCCGGTCAAGCCACGACCCTCATTTGCACAGTGGCAGGGTGGCCCCTGTCCCAGGACCATCTCCCCTACAGGATCTTGTGGCTGGTCGTGCCCACGGCTGGGATGGGGGGCTTGGAGACCGCCGTTCCTGTGCCACGAGGAGAAAGGAAACAACCCTGTTTACGGAAAAGGCACGTCCGCTGCTGCTGGCCAGCAGCCTCCCCGCGGGACAGAGGCCCTTTGTTGGAAAAACAGGAAGCGAGGATTTCCAGGACCCGTCGGGCCACCCGCCGGCCACCCGCCCAGCTTCCGCCAACTCTCAGCAGTTTCTGCCCGTCACCAGCTGCCTGTCTGTCCATCTACTTGTCTATATGTCCCTCTGAGCTGGAGGCCCAGGCTTCCAGCTTTGGGGCAAATCTGCTGTCATCTCAGCCTGTAGTCGGGGAGGTCACCTGTCTCCTGCACGGTGTACCCTGGTAGCACAGGGACGGACACCCGAGAAACACCCCTGGGTGCCCGGCTTCCAGCAGAGCTGGGAGCACAGCAGGCCCAGCCAGGCCCTCTGAGTGCTGCCACCCTGGAGCCAGAGACCCATGCAGAAACCCTCAGAGAGGTCAGCCCCACTCTGCAAGCCGCCACAACCCAGGAAACACAGGTGGGAGTGGGGCCTCTGTCAGGTCACAGCCACCAGGGGCGCCCCCGAGGGCATCCTTGGACCTGACACCCAAGGGGTACAGAGAAAGACAGTGCCGGCAAGATGTGGGGGAGGAGGAGGCCGAGGGGGAGGCTGAGTCAGCCTAAGGTCTCCTGCCTCCACGCACTGCCCCTCCCTGCCCAGGGGCCCTGTGGGTCTTGGGGTCAAAGGTCACCATGTCGCTGCTACCCAGGCCAACGTCCAGCCCATGCTTCACACACTGCTCGCGAGTTGGGCCCCCCCATAGCACGGGCAAGTGTGCACTCACACGAGCACACCCACGCACGTGAGGTCACATGCATCCACACATGGGTTCTCACATACACACGCACAGGCATAGACACACAGACACCGATCATCAGCATAGTCACCATCCCCATGTGCAGGACACCGCAGCTGCACCCACCCCCTCCCCCCACCTCTGATGCACGTCTGCTGGAGGAGCGGGGGAGGTGCAGCTGGCTCACCCCGCAGCCCACCCCTCGGGCACTGGCCCGAGCTGGCCTGTGTGAGTCTCCCAGCCCGGCGCAGCTGTGAAGTGCCACAGGGTGCCTGGCGCAGGGCGGGAGTTGGGCCAGCACCGTGGCAGGGTGAGCGTTCCCCACCCCCGACCCAGCATGGCACCAGCCCTCCCTAGCCCAGGGCTCGTCTGCCTGCTTTGTGCCCTGTCTGACCACAGTCCTGCGCGCCGGGTGTCCAGGGGAGTCAGGGAGAAGGGACGTCGAGTCCGTGGGAGGCTGGGCAGGCCCTGGGACCCTGGCCTTCACGCAGGTGCCTGATAGCCCTCGTGCCATCCCCTGCCCACCTGTCCTTCCTGCTGTCCATATGCCCACCTGTGTCCCTGAGGATGGGCAAGAGGTGATGCTGTTCAGAGGGGGCGGGTCCTGGACCA
Source organism: Platanista minor (assembly GCA_004363435.1). NCBI lineage: Eukaryota > Metazoa > Chordata > Mammalia > Artiodactyla > Platanistidae > Platanista > Platanista minor. Next base: position 10,006 of record RJWK010071812.1, read on the forward strand.
GGGGGGCAGCCCCAAGCCGGGTTCTGTCTGGGCCTGGTAGTCAAGCCCTGCCCCTCCCTCGTCCTGATGCTGCCACGTCCTCAGGCTGCTGGTGGGACGGTGTTTGGACCCCCACCCAAGCCATTCTGGCGTTTTCCATTGTTCTTCCTTTTGTTCAATCATTGAAAGCAGGGTGCTGAGCCAGTTCATCTGGACCGGCGGGGTGGGGACTGAGGCCTGGAGAGTGACCCTCCCAGGCTCACGGGCAGCTGGACACCAGCGACATCCCTGGTCCCGGTGCCTGGGTCTGCCCCCTCAGGGACAGCCCCTGCAGGGGCTCGGAGGGGCTGCCCGAAAGCCCACAGGGGTAAGCAGACAGGTAAGAGTTACCCCGACACCACTGTCCACGTGGCCTTCGCCTCAGCTCTGGCCCTGGCATGGTCAGGGCTGAGGGACAGTTTGGGCACAGAAGACAGCGGGGCATCCTGGGGCCGAGGGTCCCTCCTGGAGACTCCTGCCCCTCACTCACCATCCCCCTGCTGCCCACCTTGGTCTCCGGGGGGTGCTGGTTGCCAGGAGACCTGGCAGAGGTGGGGGGCACACGAATATGGGACATCGG
>RJWK010071813.1:0-10603 GCA_004363435.1 Platanista minor
TAGCATGCAGGATCTTAGTTCCCCAACCAGGGATCGAACCCATGCCCCTTGTAGTGGAAGCAGAGTTTTAACCACTGGATCAACCAAGTAAGTCCCGAGATAGTTTTACTAGAGAATTCTACTAAACTTTTAAAGAAGAGTTAGCCTCATTTTTACACAATCCCATCCAGAAATTAAAAGAAGAGGAAACACTTCCCAACTAATTTTCAGGGGCCAGTATTTTTACCCTGATACCAAAACACTACAAAGACAGTACCAAAAAGAAAACTACAGACCAATATCTCTTGTGAACTTAGATGCAAACATCCTAAATGATATACTGCCAACTTGGATCCAGCAATGAATAAAAAGAATCATGCATCACAATAAATTGGAATTTATGGGAGAATTCTCTGTACTATATTCTGCATGCCCTTTGAATCTATAATTATTTCAAAATAAATAAAACGTTGAAAAAATATATTGAAGAAAGTTTATTCTCATATCAGAGCATTTTGAAATGGGCAAGACCAGAAAATAAGTCACAAGAACCACTGCACAATTCAGGTGAGAGAATACAAATTTCTTACTTATCTAAAGTAAGGGTGTAGTAAGGCTACAGAAGAGATTGATACTAATTATTAAGGAGGTAAAAGTGATACCGAGTGTGAAGGTGAGAAAAAAGGACTCAGATAACTCTCAGTTATCAGTTTTGTGTTGCTGTAGATTCTGAGGTCACAGATGAATTTAAGGACTAGAGGAGGGAGCTGGGGGAAAAAGATAAGAAATAATATATTTTGTACATACTAAGATTTAAGTGATAAGACATATACAAGGATGGACTCTAGGCAGGTGGATAGAGAGCTAGTATGGAGATGATGATTCAGGAGTTGAATATACAGAGCAGGTCACTGAATTCAGGGTAGGGAATGAGCATGCAGGAAGGACAGGATAGAGAAAATATTAAAGATAAGTATTAAATATACTTGTGGTTTTTAATGTCTAAAATTATGATGCTTGAAAGCTATCTTTTTTACTTCTTCATTTAACTATGTTCAGAGATTACAGTTTGCTTCTTTGTGATGTGTTGATTCTGTTTATGGGGCTTAGACACTGTCATTTCTTTGAAAATGTTCCTTATATACTTGAAAAGAATACATATGCTCTAATTTTCCTCTTTCATCACTTGCATATTCACAACCTACTCACACCAAAACCCTGGCCCCTAAACCCTATGTCATCAAGAATTAAATGGGGAATCAAGAAGATGTCATACTTGTAGCTTTGACTCCACATCAAATGAGGTTCTTATAAACAATCTGTCCAGGAAAAATATCCTTACTCAAAGATAACAATAAAAATCTCCTAATGTACAAAGATACTATAAGCAAAAAGAATGAAAAAAAAAAAGAGAGAGATTAAAAGGAACATGCTAGAAATAAACTGCCACACAATAAAAGAAAACACATTCACCATGAATTAAAGGAATTCACTAAAATAATCAACTACTTAATGAAATAAATAGGGATATAAGAGTCCAAAGAAGAAATAATGGAAAAACAGGTTAAGAAAACGGTTATTTAAATTTTTGAAAAAAAAATGGCAGAACTCAGTAAAGAAGTAAAAAAGAAAGAAAAAGTAGCACAGAAATGAAGGTCTCTCTGAAAGCAATAAAAACATTCTATGAAAACACAAAAAGTGGCAAGAGCAGATTAAGACAAGTAAGCAACGTGAAATGGAAATAAGGACTTCTAAAAATAGAAAAAAAAAACAAAAATAGAGTTTAATAAAAATATCCAACAAACAAAAGAATCCTTGAAGTAGTAGTATAGAACTCTTATCATTATTCACAGTACAAATTTAATAGATATTGTCTAAAAGAGTAAAAGATTTAGTTCAAAAAGTTAATGCGATAAAGGTGACAATAAGAGAACTAACCGAACAAAAAGGAATCTAAACCCTCCTAATTACCAGAATGACACGGAAACAAAAGCAAAAAATACAGAGTATACAGTGAAAGATTCATAAAAGAAACATCCACATCAGAAGTGTAACATAAAAATCATCTTTCCACTGCTGTACAGAGAAATGCACAAGGACTCCAAAGGCTGACAGTAAAAGGATAAGCAAAAGGCATATTTGGATATGCCAACAGAAAGGAAATTACAGCCTCCATCTTAATATCAGACAGAGCTGAATTCTAAGAAAAAATATTAAACAGGACAAGGACACAATCCACAATGAACCTGAGACATCATTACTATCACTGCATCAAATTACATAGCATCAAAATGTATAAACAGAAACTATAGGCAATACAGATAGAAATATACTCATGGTGGGAAACTTTAAATAATATCTCTCAGCTCCAGGAGATAAAGAGGAAAAAATAAGTCACATTGTAAAAACCTCCTAACTACATATTTTATTGATAACAAAGTCTATATTTGGAAACATTCAAGTGACTCTGTAACATTTAGAAATATTAAACATAAAATCTGCACACATACACAAAGTTAACATTCCAAAAGCAGAATAAAGTCAATGCAAACAAATCTCTCCAAAGGTGCAATCCTAATTATTAAAAGTAGAATTTTTTAAGTAAAAATATTAACACCTACAAGTGAAAACGTGGTAAATGGTAACTAAAGATTTGATGGGAAATTTAGTATGTTCCTAGAAATTCACCCATTTCATCTAGATTTTAAATTGAGATAAATTATTTTTCTAGATTATTTTTGAACATTGTTTGGCTGTGAGTAGTTAATACATTTGATTTCTGAATCTATGTTCATAATTTTCAGTTCTTTTACTGTCATTGATGGGTTTAGACATCAAGGTTAATATGGTAAACAAAATAAAACAAACACCAAAAACAACGTTGGGAATAATTTTAGACATCATCTTTATACAAAACTTTGTTGTAAAGACCAAACTACTCCCAGAATGAATTTCCACCCCCTGGAATTCCTCCTCCTCACCTCACAAGAGCTGCCACGTTCCCCTGGAGCCAGGCCTAGGGATTTCTGGTGAGAGGTCCAATTAGCTGGCATGGTCATGCTGGGTCTCAACCTTTATTCTCTCAGGAGCCTAAAGTTTGGTGGACATCTGTAAACTCAAGCAGAGCTGCTAAGAAGAGGTGAGGTAGACTCTGGAGGAAGATCTGACCCAGGGGCTCCCTGGAAAGATAATGTCCACATGGTCAGTCATCACATAAACATCTCCAGTGAACTCCAAGGTGTAGTTTCCTGAGCTAGACACCACAGGACAGTGGTTCTCAAGCTTGAGTGTGCATTCGAATCACCTGGAGGGTTTGTTAAAGTACAGTTAAAAATCCCCACACTCCCACAGTTTCTGATTCAGTAGGTCTAGGGTAGGGCCTGTCTCAGACTATTCGGGTTGTTCTAACAGAATACCACAGACTGGGTAGCTTACAAACAACAGAAATTTATTGCTCACAGTTCTGGAAGCTAGGAAGTCCAAGATCAAGTCCATGATCACGTTTTGATGAAGGCTCTCTTCCTGGTTCATAGCCAGCACCTTCTAGCTGTGTCTTCACATGGTGGAAGGGGCTATGAAGCTTTGTGAGGTATCTTTTATAAGAGCAGTAATCCCATTCATCAGGGTTCTACTTTCATGACCTAATCATCCCCCAAAGGCCCCATCTTCTAATACCATGCTTTTGGGTGTCAGAATTTCAACATATGAATTTGGGGGGAACAAACATTAAGATCATAGCAGGGCCCAAGAATCTGCATTTCTAACTAGTACCCAGGTGATGCTAATGCTACTGTTCCAGGAACCATACTTTGAGAACCAGCGCTGCGGAGAACATGAAGTTTAACAAAACCTGTGATAGGTTATTAGTCATGGTAAAATATGGGAAAAAACATGAGATATGGAGTAACATTACTGAAGAATTGAATTGCAGCTCTGCTACTTTTTGGCTATGAGAAAATGAATAAGTTATTTTTAGCTTTAGTTTCGAAAATAAGAATGAAAGTGCCTACCTCATAGAGTTACGAAAATGAAATGAGATGATGCTTACAAAATACTCAACACTTCCCTGGAATACAAAAAGCATGCAATAAATATCAGCAATTACTATGCACTATTAGATATTAAAAGTTAATATAAAAAACAATATAATCAAAGCAAGTAAAACAACAGACCAGACAATACTGATTTATGTATGTGACAAAAGTGACATTCAATTGAGTGTAAACAAGACATTCATTGCATAAATGGTGCTGACATAACTGGCCTTCCACCTGGAACAAAACAAACTAGATTCCCATTGCACACTATACATTAGACTGAATTCCAACATGAGTAAATATTTTAAGTATATGTATTTTAAAAATCTCAAAGAATATTAAAATAAATTTTAGGCGTATACGTTTGTATAACATTCTGGTGGAGTCGGAGGGATCTTATTGTACATGAGAGAAAACCCAGAAACTATAAAAGAAAAAACAAATATTTCTGATTAGATATTTCCTAATTATATGTTAAAATACACCTTAAAAATAAAAATGAAGAGATATATATAAAAAATTTTCAATACGTGATGACAGGTTATCCTTAATGTTAAAAAAAAAAAAATCTAGCAATCAAATGGAAAAAAAAAAAAAGCCCAGGGAATAAAAAAGACAAAGGACATGAAAATTCACAGAAAAGTAAATTTAGATGGCAATTAACCAAAAAGGTGCCAACATTATTGACGGGAAAGTGCATTAGACCAATCAGACATAATTTTCCCTCAGAACTGTAAAAACTTTTTTAAAAATGCTGGAAAGCATTTTGGAAATGAGCTCTTTTATAAATTTCTGGTGGGTGCTTAAATTGCTATAATATCTTTTGAGTTATTTAGTTATATCTATTATTGAAAATGCACATAACTGCCCCTAATAATAGCTCCAAATATATAAAGCAGAAACTGCTTGAAGGAAGGGCAAGAGGATAAATAACATTTCCAGTGTGAGTTTACCTTTCTCGGTAATTAATTAAGCAGACAAAATAATATGTATAATGCAATCCATATGAAACAATACAATACAATTAATAAAAAATACAATTGTTTTTATGTAATAGATGTGACATTTATGAAAACTGACCCTGAACTGGGCCATAAGCAATTTTTACACTCGAGCGTCACCCAGAGGCATTATTTGAAATAGAGAATGCCCTTCCAAATAATTCATGGGTCAAAGAAAACATTAACTGAAATTCAAAACACAAAAACCCAAACACTGAAATGGGAGCAATAAAGAAAATGCTTGTGAGTATTTAAAAAGCAAGCTCACCACAGACCCCATATATTCCCCATGCTGACGCCCCAGGCCCTATCACTAACCACCGACTCCCATCACTGGGCCCCCAAATCCCAATCACTCATCTCAAAGATATTCACCATTGCCCAGGACCCCATCACTAACCTCTCTCTGACACCCAACAACGGACGCCACAGACCCCACCCCCTACCACTGAATCCCAAAACCACCATCACTAACTCCACGGACAAGCCTTCCATCATTGACCCCACAGAATTCCTAATCAAGACCAACCAAAATCACCTCAGAGACCTCTCGGCATTAAAGTGTGAATATGCTCCTGACACAAGCAGCAAAAACGCCTCAGAGAGCCACTTCCGCTTCCAGTCGGGCCTCTAACACCTTACGGACTGTTGGTATTGCGCATGCTCTGAATTACCCTGGAAGCCGCATTCCGCCAACAGTCAACACGGCGAAGAGACTTTTGTTGGGGACCTTGCGCAGTTTCCCTGAGAGGCGCTGTTGGGCAGAGAACATGGCTGCACCCAATGTGCTTCTGTGTGCGGGCCGCCATCTTGGAAGCGTATCCATTCCGTACAGCGAAGGAATAGGCCTCCTGCGGGTTTTTAGAGCGAGGCAGGTGTTGCCACAGAGCATGTAGGAGTGTGGCCCTGGTCTAGGTGGGCTTCCGGGAGGAGGAAGGTATTGGAGATGGGGTCCCGAGCTCCATGTTATGTTTAGAAAACCTAAATTGCCCCTCAGGAATCAGCACCGCACCGAGAGCAATTACCTGCTTGGAGAAACCACCAGGAAAGTGGAGGGCCGGAAAGAAAAATGTCACCAAGGGAGAAGGACAAACGTCTTATGTACCAAGGCTGGATCCTGGGAGAAACCACCAGGAGATGAGGGGGGGAAAGTCAGGGTGCTACAATCCACTTTTCAGAGAATGGAGAGGTCCACCCCTGGATGAAGCCACTTGGCAACAGAGAAATGTCCGAATGGGCAATCCGCTGCAGGAAAGGTGGTACAGCCCTTAACGTGAGAAAGAACTGGGGGAAATAGGGTAGAACTCAGAGTAGTCCTATCCTTTCCAGAGAGATACAGCCATAGGAAGTGGTCACCTTCTGAAGGGCTGGTGGGGCGAATGGAGACTTGATAAATCCCCATTAATCTTCGTTAGCCTTCACCTTAGTTACTGCAAGTAAAACAATAGTAGGCAGCAATAATAAAAAATAATAACGGTCTTTAAGATGGTCAACACGTGACTAAAAGCACTTAAGGAAAACTGCTATTTTTATTTATTTGTAAATTAAAATCTAAGTAATAACAATGTCCTTACTATATAAATGAAGCCTTAAGTCCAGTCTGACTGCTCCCTTAGCTTCTCCTATATGGAAATTCTGGAGCAGCTAACACTATCCCTGTTACCATAACGCAAGTCCGTGTGCTGACGCACAGTGAGGCCACACGATACCAAAACGTCAGAGTTTGGAACAGAGAAAGGGTTACTGCAGGGCCATGCAAGGAGATAGGTGGCTCATGCTTTTAAAAACACCCCGAACTCTCTAAAAGCTTTCAGCAAAGCCCTTTTATAGGATAGGTGAGGGAGGGGCGTGCTTAGTTGTTGGAAGCTTCTTGGTGTCAGATCCTCTGTTCCTGAGATCAGGTCAAAGTCAGGTAATGATGTTCCTGTAAATCTCCACAAACAAAGTGTTACTCTCCGTTCTGACAAGAAAGGGAAAGGTCCCAAGGCACAACTTTCACCCTTCAGGGTCCAGGCCTGGCTAAGAGAAGGGTGTCCCTGTGGGGGCGGGGGGGGGGGGCAGGTTCCCTGACCTGGAGTGTTCATCCAGCACCCAGTCTGGGTCCTCCCGCCAGTGCCCAGGCCTGGCTGAAGAAGCAGTTCTCAGTTGGTGGCTCCCTCAGGGCCAGGTCTTCAGATCCTGTCTAGCTGCTGTTATCGCTGAGGGAGCCAGGTCCCCAGGACCCAGCTGGCCCTCAGGCTCCTCAGGCTGCCCTCACAGTGGGGGCCAGGCCCCACAGACCGTCTCCCATGCAGACTGCCTGTGCCATTAGGTCGCAGAGGCAGGGACGCGGGAGAGGTTCGCCACCACCTCAGGGTCTGGGCCCGGCCAGTGGGTGGTCTTGGCAAGGACTCTGGAGCCCTGTAGGACACAGCCCCAGCCTGTTCCCTGGGCCCCCCATCTCACCCGCCAGCCCGAGGCCTGATGAGCTGGAAGGCCCCCGGCAGAGGACCTGGATTTCCCTCTTACCTCACTCTCCATCTGACGATCCCCCCTCCCCCAACGTTTGGCTCAGTGCCCCTCTAATGGTCACCTGTTGACAGTTGCTTGCTTGGGGGAGGGGGCCACTGCGGCACCAACCAGTGGCTGAGCAGGACCTCTAATGCTGCTCTAACCATCTGCATTATTGGTCTCGGGGTAACTGTTGTCTGGTAATGGGGTGCGGGGTAACAGAGGACTGCACACTGCAGCACTGTATTACAACCCCACCCACATCCCCTGCTTTTGGGGGACTATGAGTGGGAGTTGTAAAGACAGTAGTTAACAATACTGTATTGTATACTTGTAATTTGCTAAGAGTAGATCTTAAATATTCTTACCACACACACATTATAAAGTAATTATGTGAGGTGATGGATGTGTTAACTAACCTCATCATGGAAATCATTTCTCAATATAGCCATGTATCAAATCATCACGTTGTACATCTTAAATTTACACAATGTTATATGTCAATTATATCTCAATAAGGCTGGAAAAAAATACAAAAATTATCTCTTATCTGAATTATAATAACCCCTATATTGTGACAGAAGGAACAAGAATAAGAGGAAACTCAGCATGACTCAGCTTCTGTAAAAGATTGCCTTGCTTGCTTAATTAAGAATAAGAGGAACAGCCCCGGGCTAACAGCGTACTTTGGCTTCTGTAAGGGGATTCCTGCTTGCTTGCTTAAAGTGGGAGGAACCAGGGTGCTGATTGGCTGATTTAAAGACAAATAGCGCCTTCCCGCCTTAGGGACTTCCCGCCTCCTGGAAGGTATAAAAACCCTACCCGACCGTTGGTCGGGGTCTCACTTCTCTCCGAGTGGGACCCTGACCTGTCAGTTTGTGTGTGTGTTTGTGTGCTCGATTAAATCCTCTTAACTATACCTTATATCTGGTGTTGGTGATTCCTTGGTGTCCCGGTGGGGACGGGACGTGGGTCGCTCTTACGGAGGGACTCCAGGCGTGTGGAGCACGTACTGCAACAATATGGTTTACTTAATTTCAATCCCACCACCTGTGGCAGAGACAGCTACATGCTACCCAATATACTATCTTTTTTATCCTAAAAAACAGAATTCAGATTTTAATTGAAGCAGCAGTGTGCTCAGCTGAAGGATTATCCTGCTTCTCTTGAAGCTGGGTGTGTCCGTGTGAATAAGTTTGGGTCCCTGAGGTGGAAGCAGAACTGTTGTGTACTACTTTCTGTGATATTTCCTGAGAGGGCTGTGTGAAGAGAGGGGACCCAAGTGAGAGGTCAACACTTTTCATCCTCTACAACCTTTTTCTTCCTTCTTCCCAGAATTCGTATGTGTTTTGCTGTAGTGGCAGTAGGCATTTCAGGTCATGAGGTAACCTTGAGGATGGAAGGGTCAAAGAAAAATTGCACTGAACAATTTATCCAGACTGTTGCAATAGGGGTTGAATCTATTCAAGTAGGAGAGAGAATGAACTCAACTCCAAATACAATAGGGACAGCTTGGGATTTATAGCTAATAGGAAGGTCGAGGGAGTCAGTGGATGGAAAATTACTAAGAGGAACTTGGTTAGGTATCAAGAGTTGGGGAGATTCTTGTTAAACTGGTTTGGCAGTCTTCTTGCTGAACTGGGTTCAGCAGGCCAAGGACAGAAGGCCAAGGATAAGGTCTATCCCAGAAGAGGGCTCAGAGAAGCCTCGTTAAAGTGTAACAAGGAAGAGTTGGAGTACACGTTGGTTCTGTTTCCTTTGCCTTAATCTTTGCTTTGTGCTGCTTTTGTTCACTAAAAGGATACTGTCTATACATAATGGCCTGCCCTGGGGAACACTGCCTTTGTTCAGGGAAACATCCGGAACCTGTTCCACCTGTGGATGGCTACGAGAAAGAAGAAATTAACACATCCCTTCCCCGAGGCTGGCCATCCTGGGTGATACTTGCGAAACGTATGGCCTTTTTACTTTACCTCCTCATCTCCTCCTCCTCTCTGTGCTATAAAAGAAACTGGCACCCAAACCCCGATAAGATGGTTATTTTGAGACTTTAGTCTGCCATCTTCTCAGTCTGCCGGCTTTCCGAATAAAGTCAGATTCCTTGCCTCAACGCCTGTCTCCGATTTATTGGCCTGTGGTGCAGCGAGCAGAGCGAGCTTGGACTCGGTAACAAAAGTTTTTGGTCAAGGAGGGAGTCCTTGTCAGAGCTACATGTTAAGATAGTGGAGCAGTAAGAAAGGAGCCTGGGTACTTAAGACAAGAAAAGGAAATAAGACGTATCAAAAATTGCAAACCCCAGGAAAACAAATGACAAAGCAATATAACTAATAAACTGATTTGGCAAGAATGGAAGTATTAAAAAATATCAACTGTAAAAAATTAATTGTATGTCAGCAATAATCAGAAAATATAACAAAAACACATTTCATTTATAATAACTAAAAAAGTTCTAAGTTCTGAGAAATAACTCTTAAAGGAGATTTCAAATACTTTCATGTGTAAAACTGTAAAATCCTAATGAAGGACAAAAACAATCTCAATATAGGGATGGATATTCCACATTTATGGAAGGGAAGCGTAATATAGGAAAAATGTCAACTCTTGCCAAATTAAATATAAATTTAAGGTAATTCCAAATGAATCTCATAAGGAATTTTTATAATATTTGACAAGGTGATTAAAAATGGATGGACAAGGATATTTATGTACAAAGCATAGCTAAGAATATTCTGATGAAAGGAAAAGAAGAGGACTTTATTAGATATTGAATTGTAAAACTAAACTTTAAAAATAGGGTATTTTATATAAAAATTCAAATAGAAACAGAATATAAAAACCTGAAACGGAATCATGTGTACCTGAGAATTCAGTAATGTTTATCCTCTTTTCTCTTATAGTCAATTATTTTTTCATCTTACTTAAGAAATCCCTTCCCACCTCAAGGTCTTTAAGATATTTACCTATATTTTCTACTAAAGGTGGAAAATGTGATGCAATATAAAATACCAAACATAACTACAAGGCCGGCAGGCCCAGGGTGGCTGATGCAAACAAAACTCACAGGTTGCATCAGCCCGGGACTTTCCACATCCCCCC
>RJWK010071814.1:0-10602 GCA_004363435.1 Platanista minor
AAAAAAAAAAAAAAAAAAAAAAAGGCATATCTATATATATATATATACACACATGCGCACATGCATATACATACATACACAACGGAATATTATTCAGCCATGAGAAAGAAGGAAATTCTGCCATTTGGTACAACATGGATGGACCTTGAGGGCACTGTGCTAAATGAGACAAGTCAGACGGAGAAAGACAAATACCATATGATCTCACTTATGAATAGGACCTAAAGTCGAACTCATAAAAACAGAGACCAGAATGGTGGTTACCAGGTGCTAGAGGGTTAAATGTTGTTTAAGGGTACAAACTTACAACTAGTAGATAAATAGGTTCTGGAGGTCTAATGAACAGCATTATGATTATTGTCAACATTGTATTATAAAGTTTAAAGTTTCTAAGAGACTAGATCTTAATTCTTCTCACCACAAAAAAACGATTATATGACATGATAGACGTGTTAGCTAATGGTGGTAATCATATTGCAACATATAAACATAACAGACCAACACGCTTTATACCTAAATGTTATGTGTCAACTGTATCTCAATAAAAATAAACTTTCTCTTAAAATTTCTTTCAGTGAGAATCTTTGAATGGTGATCTTAATTTTGTCTGTCTAAAAACATTTTTTATTCCCATCACTCATTCTTCAAAGATTTTTGCATATTGTTTACTGTTCCAGGTTGGAGATATTTTCTTTCTGTTCATTAGAGATATTATTGCACTGACTTTTGGGTTCCCTTGTGGCCATTAACTGTTGCTCATTTGAAGATGACTTTTCCTTTCCCCCCGCCTACCAGCTTCTCTTCGTTTTTGGTCTTCTGCAGTTTCTCCGTGGTATACCCAAGTATAGAGCTTTTTTATTATCATTTTTGGATTTGCTGGGCTTCTTGAAAACACAGATTGGTACCATTGTTTGAGGAACTCCTTTACAATTAGGTCTTTTTTAAAAATAAATGTATTTATTTATTTTTGGCTGCATTGGGTCTTCGTTGCTGTGTGCAGGCTTTCTCTAGTTGCTGCGAGCTGGGGCTACTCTTCTTCGCGGTGCACAGTCTTCTCTTGTTGTGGAGCACGGGCTCTAGGAGTCCAGGCTTCAGTAATTGCGGCACGCGGGCTCAGTAGTTGTGGCTCATGGGCTCTGGAGCACAGGCTCAGTAGTTGTGGCACATGGGTTTAGTTGCTCCGTGGCATGCGGGATCTTCCTGGACCAGGGCTCGAACCCCTGTCCCCTGCACTGGCAGGCAGATTCTTAACCACTGAGCCACCAGGAAAGCCCCACAATTACGTCTTAATATTGCCCTCTCCCCATTATTTTTCTCCTGTCCTAGAACTGATGAAGCATAGGTTACACTTTCTCACTTTATCCTTCTGATTTCTTCTTAACTCTCTTCCCTATTTTTCATTTTTTATTTTCTGTACTGCATTCTGGCAATTTTCTTCACAGCTTTTTTTCAGTTCTCATTTTTACCCGTCATTTGAGGTTTTATTTTTGTCTATTCTATCTTTTCTTTACAGAAGGCCTATTGTGTTTTTTTTCCTAGTAGAGTAGGTCCCCTTTTATAATTCAATGTTCTTTGTAGAAACTTCTAAGTTTACCTTTTATTTATTTATACACTGGTTATCAAGTAATTATGCTTACAGTGTTCTATAATTGCAACATATGAAGTCTTTAGGGGGCTGTTTCTTCCATTTGCTGGGTTTCCGATTCTCACTTATGATGCTTTATTTCCTTGGTGCTCAGTTATATTTGACTGTGTAATGTTTATTGTCCTTGAATTATTTTCTTTATGGGGATTTTTTATTTTTTTGAAGCCTAGAATAAGCGTCTTCTTTTAAAGAGAACTTGTATTTATTTACCCCTATTGGGGGGTACTATCTGTCACCAATCATGTAAAATAAGTTGATGACTTGAGATTCCATGGATCAGCCTGTTGCAGATCTGTGCATGAATGGGGTGTGGCCACAACTTATGGACTTTTTTTCCCTCTTGCTCTATCATCAAGGCGTTCTCTCCTGCAACACTGCAGCAGGAGGTGGTTTACTTCCGGTTCCCACTTCCACTGAGAGTTTTCCTTTGGGGTCCAAAAAGGATGTGGCCACCTTAACTTCTCTCCCTTCTTGATTTGTGAAAATATTTTTTTAAATGACCAGAACAGTTAAATGCCTAGAAAAGTGACTTTGATGCTAAGGATCTTAATTTTAAGTTCCATTTTCATTTAAACTGTGTTGTGGTGGCTCCTTTCAGTCATAGGAGGTGTTTCTTGTTAAAGAAATTTAAAAAATTTAAGTTGTTTTCACCTAAAGTTTTGGTCCAAATAACTTAATTTCCCGCTCTTGGAATCAGAAATCTGTGTATGTATGCATGTTTTAGAGATGTCCCGTACAGTATTGGTTAGGAGACAGACCCTGAAATGATGTATTCTCAAATGGCCAGAGGATATTAATTTGGGGCCCATTTGTCAGGCTTGGAGTCAAAAGGCCACCTTCTTTGTCCTCAGATACTACCTTTCAGAATGTGGCATTGTCAGGAAACATGCTTTGTCCCTTTATTTTGATAAAGCTCTTCAGTACCATCTACACAATCCTGAAGTGAAAATGATTGTCAGATAAGTTCTAAGGACTTGAGCCTCACTGCACTCAGCTTGGGTCTTCACATCTCTGCTCAGCAATTGATGTCTATGAAGCTTAAGTTTATAAAGCACTTTAACCATCACCTCCTAATTTGCCCTTCACAACATCCTTGGCAGCTAAGCAGGGCAGGAGGAGTTACTGCTCTGTCACCGAAGGAGTTAGCTGGGACCCTAAGATATTGGAGGGGGACCTGAGAGTCACGACTCAGTCTCCTTATTGAATGCTCTTTAACTACAGTGCTCAGTGTCATTGGAACTCTAACATCCAACAGTCACCAAATGACATTTTCAAAGCCGTACTGCCTAATATTCCTACGTCACTAATTGATCTGTGCGAATGAGAGCATGCTTTCTAATACTCGACCACAGCGCATTTGCTCACAACTTACATAAATGCCCATCCTGAAAATAAAAGACCTTCAGTATTTATGTTACTGCCATGACCGCTAGTTCTACTGTTGCCTACAATTTTGAGAGTTTGGATCTTTTCTTTGCTGCCTGTTTTCACCTTTTCTTTCTCCCTCTCTTCTTCCTTGCATTCTTGCTGTCTGACTTTTACTGTCTTTTCTCTCCTGTTTTTTCCCTCTAGGGACTGCTTTCCATTTGAGTTTGGATGAAATCAAGCAGGGGAATTTAGAAGGGGGGAAGAAAGGGGGTTACATTAGTTTCACCTGAGTTGTGTTTTCCAGCCTCAGGATTTGGGGTTTGAGCAAAAAATAACTCAGCTGAAGCCCGTGTGAACTCAGTGTAACTCGAATATCCCCAGGCCTCAGTATGTTTATGAATAAATGACATTAACAGTTAAGTCTTCATGTTACTAACTCTAATACCACACCAAGACATAATTTCCAGCCCCATGAAAAGAGCGCCCGGCCGGTAACTTGGCAGGGCATCGAGGATTAGCCATCACTTGACATTGTCCTCTGTCCCTCTGATGCCTATCATGTTGCCTTCCGTGGCTGCCTCCATGGGTGCATACCCCTGTAGATAACCCTGGCTGCCATATGCTTAATCCTTAAGTCATCTCAACAGTTCAGTGGCTTGAAAAATAAAAAACAGCTTCCTCCCTCTGCCTTACATTCAGACAGAGCTCCACAGCAGAGCTGTTTATGTCCCGACATGTTTGAGTTTAATAATACAGTCGCACTTGAGTTTATAGGCAGAAACCTCTTCATCCCCAAGGTGGACAAACCTACAGGGTAGGTGAGTCAGAGAGGATCTTAGTACCAGTTGCCGTGCTCACCTCCCACCCAGACTCACAGATGCCTTCCTCCGCTTGGTGAATTCCCATTTTCTGAGAGGCTTCTGAGGTCCTCCACACTTAACCCCACCCAGGGGTCTGAAGCTCAGTTTGGGACATGCTATGGTGTATTCCCAGGAGCCTCCGTAGCTCTCATGATAATCAGAGGAGCAAGGACACAGCAGTAGAGATGAGCCCAAGTCTCCACGACTGTTGTATCTAGATCTCGAGGTAAAGCCACGGGCCCTTTGGCTCACTCTGCCGATTATCAATATCCATTCTTCCCTTCTTTGAAAATGAAGTTTTAATTATATTCGAGGTGACAATGTACTCTGAAAGTCAAACGTCCCACTCCCTGGTGGATAGGTGTGGCCACCTGACAAGTTCCAGGCAAAGAAGCCTAAGCAGAAGTGGCGGGGGGGGGGGGGGGGGGGGGGGGGGGGGGGATTCAGGAAACTTCTTAAAGGAGGAACAGACAGCGGCTCACGTATGTTTTGACCTTTCTCCCTTCGTCTTTGCTTTCTGGAACAGGATATGACGGCTGAGGTCCTAAAAACATTTTTGTATCATAAAGTGAACTTAAGGATCAAAGGTGGGCATGAAGTTAGGATGGTGACCCAGAAACGTAAGAAGGAGCTGGATCCCCAATGACAGGGAGTAGTTATATCTGGATGGGCTACTTCCAGATTCTTATTACCAGAGAGAAACAGAAAATAAATCTACGTGTGTACTGGCTCCTGTTATTTACTGTTTTCTGTTAATATCTGCCTCTGTCTAGTTCTAGCTGATAAAGCCCCCTGGTTGTGAGCTAGGTTTGGAGCAACTTTTCCTGGGGTCCTGTGCCAGCTTTCCCATGCTTATCTCTGTGTGCTTGAACAATTCATTCAAGTTCCCTGTGCTTAATTTTCTCATGTGAGAAACAGGATAATCAGAGCAGGTGTCTCACAGTAAAAAGAGGGTCAAATAAGGTAATATTATGAAGCTCTTAGACGAGTCCTCGGAACACCGTCTTCATTAAATATTTGTTATTATTACTTGTGAAAGAAAACCTGTCCCTATATTGACTGAGTTGGAAAAGTTCAGTGTTATTGTATCTGCACTTTCATTTAAATGCCCAAGATTCACTTTTCTCCTCTTGTATTTCAGAGGAGGCTGGACCTCCCCGCTGGCAAACTTTGCTTCCCCCTCACTTGTAGAGAGGCGGGAGGTGCGGGTATGTATTTGTAGACACGGTTTCCCCTTGGTTTCAGACACCAGAGAATGACCTCCATTTAATAAAAATCATAGATCTAGCATCTTGCTTTCAAGCTCAGAGTGACAACCCTGGCAAGCCCACGTTTTCTTTGTTTAGGATTCCAAGTTGTTCTGCAAACTTTTCATCAATGCCATCACTCCCACTCAGCGTGAAAATATAGACACCTCTGCGACACAGAGGACGCAGGCTGGTGCGGTTCTTACAAAGCTTTGTAGATGCATGTCACTATTCTGCAAAGAAGCAGAAGAGGCCCACTTCAATCCAAGGGCAGAAGACCTCAAGAGCAAATCACTCCAGATGCCCCTCGCATGCCTCCCTCGGATGGGAAAATAGGAATGGCTGAAGCCGAAAGTGACGTAGGAAGAATGAGGCACCGTTTGCAGGAGACACCGGAACACGAAGCTTATGAATGCTGTCTGTTCCCACGCCACGATTCGGCATCTGCCGTTGACGCGTTATCATTTGCATCCTTTGGTGCTGGGCCACCTCGGAGGTTTCTCATGTTTGGAGACAGATGATGAGCTCCTAAACCCACTCCGAATAAGCCAACGGCTGACCATTTGTTTCTCGAACAAGGGTGAACGTATGGGGCTTGTTTGCAGCAGGATGGCTGCGCTCTGCCTTGATAATGGGGAGGTGGCAAGATAATGGCCAGCCCTCGAGGACCCCCAGCCAGGTGCACAGGATGGAGGAGGCTGGTTTTAGTTCATTTGCAGAAGGTACTGGCTCAGATTTTCCCCGGTTTGCTTCTTGGATCAAGGCAGAAACAGAACCAAGAGGAATCAAAGCAAAGAAACCTATAGAAAACAAGGACCACATTTACCACCCTACCTGAGCATCCGGAAGATGACAGCCACATCAGCCCGGAAGAGGGGGTTTGGTAGGCAGAGTGCAAAGGGGCAAACTCCTCATGTATAGGCAGCCAGAATGCAGGACTCACCCAGGCCTGAAGCAAGGGCTCATTTCTGCAAGTCCAAATGGCCTAGCCGGTTAACTGAGGGGGGGGAAAAAAAAAAAAAAAGCATCTACTCCTAAGCCTGCAAACCCCCAGGACACTCTTTTGTGCTCAGGGAGGTTGGTGCATTCCAAAGTAGCAGCCCAAGGCCCTGTTTGATATGCAGAGGTCAATGGAAGTTCCTGGTTTAATAAATGGTGAGAGGGAAAAATTCAAAACGGCAATTATGTTTCCCTGTCAGATGCCATGTGCTCCTCTGAGTTTTATCCTTGCTGTCCTCCTGATGCTTTGGATAATTATTTAATTCGTCTCCAATCTAAATAGAAGCTGTTTGAACTGCCTTTCAGGGCTGATAGAAACAGTGACTGATTATACAGCTCCCGGATGAATAAAGACACGGAACTTTTTTCCTTCCCTCTGATCATAGAAAAGCAGCACTTTGGATTCATTGATAGACACAAAGTGAGGCCGAGAATTGAAGCAATTTCCTAATTTTAATATGCACATTTTTTTTGGAAATAGCCGGGTATGTAATGACAGAACAGTCGCTTTACAAATAGCACCTGGGTTAGGAAGAGTTGAGGGCAGGAGAAAAGGAAGAAAGAACACTTTTTTTTTTCCATTTTTCAAATAGCATATTGCAAGAAGAGAAAGTGACTCTTAGATCTAAAATTGAGTAATCATACATTCCATATAAGCACTGTATCGTAGATGTAGTGCTTCAGTAATATTTAGAGGATCCCTATAAGAACTTTGAATTTGGACCATTTCAAGGCTTGATGAAAGAATACAATGCGTTCTTCTAAACTCAGACCTCTTTGTTGCTATCAAATAAGAAAATTTAAAAACACTGTATAAAAATGTACACCACTGTTACAATTGTTTTTATTCCTAGCCAATTCAATGCTAGTTAATCCCAAAGCAGCAATGTGTAAATGCCATGAGTAATGTGATTTCAAACCAGCTCCTCAAGTGAGAACAGCAGGGCTAAGCAAACCAACTCCTGCCAGAGGCTGGATTATACCCCTACCTTGGGATCTTGTTAGGCACTGTGGTGGTATTTAGGGGGACTTTCCCTTTATATTGTTGGGTCCCTGCTCAGCTCTCTATCAGGCAGAATGATACCTGTGTCTTTCTGCAATCCTAGAGTGTTAGGAGAATTAATGAGCTCATCCCACTGTAAAACATTTTGACATCAGAAGCAAAAATGGGAGCTAAGGGTTACGCCTTTTGGAGAGAGACCCATCACTGCCTACTCTGAAGCCATCACTAGCTACCCCACACAGACCTAGTTGGCCCCTCCCATCTGTCCTCTATGGCACAAGTCACACTGTATTGTCAGTGTGTCCTCCACAGACTGGGAGAACTT
This sequence comes from Platanista minor, assembly GCA_004363435.1. Classification (NCBI taxonomy): domain Eukaryota; kingdom Metazoa; phylum Chordata; class Mammalia; order Artiodactyla; family Platanistidae; genus Platanista; species Platanista minor. The sequence continues at coordinate 7,448 of RJWK010071814.1, forward strand.
GAGAAAGCAGGTCTTGCTCATCTTGGCATCTTCAGAGCTAATGCACCTCCAGGCAGAGCAGGTACTTAACATTTGTTGAAGCAATGATAATTTACCAAACATTCTATCATCCAAAAGTATTGTCTTGACTCAACCTTCTTTTAGACAATGCACCTGATGGTTATTTTGGTGAGAATGGACAACTAGGGCTGGATGTGGACCAGGAGAACCAGGTGGCCAGCTTACCTTCCCTTTGGTAACCAATGTTCACTTGTTTAACAAGAACCACTCTGTGTTTTGACAAAACATTCCTCTTTAGGGTCATTATTGCTGTTTGGTTCTACACAAGAGCCGGGAATTATGACCTGCATGAGAACCTGTACCATTTGCTTCGGCCAGATGGAAGACGCTCTGACAGGAGAGGGTAAGGGAAAAAAAATAGCATCCCTACTATGTGCCATCCATTTAGAACATGCTAGCTGGAATTGTGTCAGACTGGTGATCTGCAGATGCAATCTGGACTGTGTTCTTTTCTGATCAGTACTGATCTTTTTAAGAGATTGGATTTTGAATACTATAGGCCTAGCAGAGCAAGTATAGCTCATCAGGAGTCCTCCTATCAGGGCCCATCATCTCACATGTGACCCATTTCACAGATTAATGTGACCTCCCAGGCTCTAGCAGGTAGTTGAATTTGCTGCTTTGATTTAGTTCAACCCCCTTTAAAATTTTCCTTGTGTTATGATATTAAACCAAGACCCAAGGCCACTCATCTAGGGAAGGTTGTCACAGTCAGCCTTCTAAAATTGCTCCCAATGGTCCCTACCTCTTCCTGTCCACTCCCTATATAATATGTGGCCCTTGTGTGTGGGGGGCAGGTCTAGTGATTTGCTTCTAACAAACACAACACAGAAAAAAACGGAAGGAAGTCACTTCCTACGCTAGGTTATCTGAGACTGACTTCTGTCTTGCTTGCGTTCTCTCTCTAGTACCCATGCACATCCTCTTTCCTGGAAGCTCTTCCAGCGCTGTCCTTTTGGATCTTGGGGTTTTTGTAGAGGCGTCATTACATACTCACGATTGATTCAATCATTGGCAATTGATTCAACCCCTAGTCCCTCTCTGGAGGTCAGGAATGGGACTGAAAGTTCCAACCCTCTAATTACAAGATTGGTTCTCCTGTCAACCAGCTCCCATCCTAAGGTGGGGTCCAAAAGTCACCTCATTAACAAAAACACGTTTATGGCTTTCTTCATTGAGGAAATTCCAAGTGTTTTAGGAGCTCTATGCCAGAAATAGAGTTGCAAATCAATATTTATCTTAATACAAACCACAATATCACAGCAGCTACAGAGAACTACATGATGGCAGAGTAGAGCCTCGACCCCTTGCCTTTCATTCACCACTCAGTGCCCCACAGGTATTGGCAGCACTGAGCCCCTTTAACCAGCCAGCAAACATCCACGCTATCAAGCTCAGAGTAAAAAGGGTTGTCCTCCTTTCTTGGCTAGACAGAAAACCTCACAAGCATTAAAACAGCTGCAAATGGGGTTTCCCTGGTGGCGCAGTGGTTGAGAGTCCACCTGCCGATGCAGGGGACACGGGTTGGTGCCCCGGTCTGGGAAGATACCACATGCTGCAGAGCGGCTAGACCCATGAGCCATGGCCGCTGAGCCTGCGCTCCGCAACGGCAGAGGCCACAACAGTGAGAGGCCCGCGTACTGCAAAAACAAAAACAAAAACAAAAAAAAACAAACAGCTGCAAATGCTCAGAAATTAAACGGAGCAAGATAGAATATAAAAATGAATGCAAGTCACTAGAGTGTTATGCTGCTAATTATTTCTCTGTTCAGGGAAGGAAGTCTGGTTCTCTAAAGTTACTTTCAGAGGAAGTTGGAGACCATATTCCTCTCTCTGACCACACTGTCCCTATCAGAGCCAGAGTCCTTGCCAGTCCAGGAGGGAGCAGTAGGTGGGAAAGCTCCATGTGGACCTGCTCAGCTGAACATGTGACCTTGCTGGATCCCCATGTCCATCTGATGTGAGCTGGAAATGGGGGGTGGGGGGGTGGGGGGGGGGTGAGCAGTGGTCCCTACATCATGAGCTCCCTCAGGTCTCCTGCATTGATCATCCATCATGACTCCTGTTCCCAAATTTCCAGCCTTGGCTTGGGGCTAGCCCTTCTGTCCTGCCATCTTCTGAGACTCTGAATAATTCCCTCCCTTCATTTATATTGCTTCTGTGAAGTGTAACTTTATCTTGTTCCTCCAGAGCCTTCTTTTTCTAGGTTATGTAAATTTAGCTCTTCACCCTCCTTTTTACAACTTGCCCTCCAAACCTCTTGCTAGTTTATTAATTTGTCTTCATTTCTTACACATATGCACAGGTACACACCGTGTTGCAGGGTAAAAGGGCCATAGGAAACAAGATCAAGAAAATGTGAAAAATTTACACTGAGAAAGGGGAAAAAAAGTGAAACAGGAGGGAAGGGGGCAGGGCACAACCTTTGAAAGAATGACATAGCCCAAGGACATGACATAAACTGATTAGAACCAAATGGGTCCAAGATGGCAGACAAGTCAACTTCCACCAGACCTTAAGCCTCAGTATATGCTCACTGTAACACATCAGCAAACTAAATGACATACCCACAGGTGCCATGACAGTTCTAAGACCGATGATAAGGATCAAAAAGTGGGTGGTGGCCCAGTTCCTGGAAATCCCTGTCCCTTCCCGAAATACCTGGAATACTCCTCCTACTCGTTAGCATATGAAATTACCCACCCCTATAAAAACTGACAACCCCATACCCTGAGATGGCCCATCACCTTCTGAGATGGCCCGCACTCGTTTGTGGAGTGTGTTTCTGTCTAAATAAATCCACTTCTTACCTATCACTTTGTTTCTCACTGAATTCTTTCTGCGATGAGACATCAAGAACCTGAGCTTCATTAAGTCCTGAAACTATGTGTGTGATCTCAGTTGTAAGACTGTGGGTTTTGGCCGGGTTTGAGCCCCGGCCGAGTGCGTTCAAGTCCCAATCTGAGGTGCACTGTTTCAAAAGGAAATTTCTTTATTCTGATAGTAAATGCATGGAAACTTGTTTGGGGAAGGCCACAGAATGAACATCGTTTGGAAAAGATTACGGTTTTTGGAAATTGCATTAAGTTTCTTCA
>RJWK010071815.1:0-10602 GCA_004363435.1 Platanista minor
CTCCCTCCCTCTCCCTCCCTCTCTCTCTCTCTCTTACATACATACAGGGAAGATGGTCAGGTCCTCAGACAGCCAAGCCTAGGGTTCTGGCCCAGGCTGACACTAGTTAGCTGTGTGATTTTAGACAACCACTCAGCCCCTGTTCCTACATGAGCAGAATGAGGAGTGGAGTGGAACCATGGCCCATTGATGTCTACCAATATTTGAATTAAGGGCCATGTGGGAGGGTGTTGCATTGGGACTTCAAGGGCAGACACTGAGTTAGGGACTTGCCAGAGATCAAGAGATTATAGAAAGTTAAACTTGCTTTTATTGTTGATACTCAAGTCCAAGCACTGTCCATCACTTATGCTTACTGCCATCACAATGAGAGTGGGTCCACCTCTCAGGGATGGACTTGCACCAACTGCTGGAAATACTGGTTATAAAAATTCATGTGCCCATTTGATCATTTATATTGGAAGTGTAGAATGAGAAACACATCTATTACGTAGACTCCAGGGTTTGTATCCACAGATCATCACATCTCTGATGGAGAAGCATGCTGCAGGAAAAGCTGTATTGTACTCATCCATTCACCTGTTGCAGGACTCCTGTTTCTTTCCAGGTTGGGGCAATTATGAATGAAACTTCTGTAAACATTTACATACAAGCTTTTGTGTGAACATAGCTGTTCAATTTTACTGGGGTAGATAGCTAGAGTGGGATTGCTGGATTGTATGGTAGATGTATGCCAATGCCAATTTGTGATTGGTTTACAGTCAAATTGTCTTCCAAAGTAGCTGCGCCATTTTGCATTCCCATCAGCAATGGATGAGAGTCTAACCTGTACTCATAAGTTTACTTGCGGAACAGGAACTCGTTTATTTGTGCAATAGATATTTTGAGGGTTCACTAAATGCCAACGGGTATTCTAGAGATTGAGAGCAAAATACACAAAAATTCTTGTCATCATGGAGTTTATTGTCTAGTTGTGGGGGGGATAAGAAAATAAACAAGTACTGTACGTATCGCGGATGTCGTATGCCAAATGGTGATTAGTGCTAAAGAGAAAATTAAAACATGGGAGTACAGTTTTAAATAGGGTGGTCAGCAAGGGTTCACTGAGAGAGTGACGTTTGAGCAAAAAAATCCTGAAGGAGGTGAGGGAGGCAGCCAAGTGGCACCTAGGGAAAGAGCCTTCCAGGTGTAGGGCACAGGAGCTACAAAAGCCTTAGGAAGGGAGCACAGCTGGTACATTCAGCGAGGCTCCTGTGGTTGAGCAGAGGCAGGGAGGGAGAGGTTAGTAGGAAATGAAGTTAGAGAGGAAAGTAGTGATGAAGGGGCCGGCTCCTGGGGGGGCCTGATAGAGACTTGGTATTTTTCTTGGAGTCGGATGGGGAGCCACTGGAGGGTTTGCGCTGAGGAGTGACATGATCTGACCTAAGGTTTTCAAGGATCACTCTGGGTGCCGCGCTGAGAATAGCAGAGATTGAGGAGCAAGGGTGGAAGCCGGGAGGATGGTTAGGAAGGTAAGGCAGCAATTCAAGTGAGAGACCTAGGGCTTAAGCCAGGATCGAAGCAATGGAGATTGTGGCAAAAGTGACTAGAGTTCAGAGGTTCAATTTTGAAATTGGAACCAACAGGATTTCTTGGCAGATTGGATGGGGGGGATGTAAGGGAAATAGTGGTATCAAGGTACCCAGAGTTGGGCCAAACTTCAGACTAAGGGCACAGTCCTCATAAGATGGTCCTCACTTCAGATAGCAGCTGAAAATTCAGGGCTACCCTCGGTTTTGACCAGCTGGTCACAAAATTTTGGCGTTCCTGCGACCACTCTCAGGTTCCATGATTCACTAAGAAGACTCCCAGGACTCACTGAAAGCTCTACACTTATGACTACCATTTTATAAATAGCAAAGGAATACAAATTAGAAGAGCTGCATAGGGTGAAGATCGGTGTGGATTCCAAACGCAAAGCTTTCATCCCTAGGCACCCGTTGCCCTCTCAACTTCCACATGTGACAATAGCAGAGGATTGACAACCAGGGAAGCTCACCGAAGCTTTGGTGTCCAGAGTGTTTTTTGGAGTTTCACTCTACAGGCTTGATTGATTGAATCACTGTCCACATGCCTCATCTGTAGCTTTCCTCTCCTTTCTCCTGGAGATCAGGCTGATATCACATGGCTCAGAGTCCTAACCCTCTAATCACATGGTTCATGTTTCTGATGGGACTAAGCCTACCCTGAGTTACAAAGATGAGATACTCCTATCACTCCAGAAGTTTTGAAATTTCCAACGGTTTGTAGGTTAACTCCCAGGAGTTGGGGATGAAGACCAGCCAAATTCTTTATTACCACAGGGTCACTTCTAAGGTTTTGATCTGGACAAGTAGAAGGATGGGGTTACCCTTCACTGAGGTGGGGAAGATTAGATCAGGCTTGGGGTTGGGATGCTCAGGAGCTATATAGGTGGCCCTGTTAAGTTTAATGTGATTTGTAGTCATCTAAGTGGAGGTGAAAGTAGGCAATTGGATAACAGGTCTGGGTGTTCAGGGACAGGTCCTGGCTGTGATGCCGAAAACTCAGCCTCTGTACACTGGGACTGAATTGAATCTCAGAGACGGGGTTTTGGTTGAAGTAGAAAAGAATAGCTCTGTTGCTTTGCCAGGCAAAGGGGGACACAGCGGGCTTGTGCCTCTCGATACAGTGTGTCCCAGCCTGGGAGGATTTTGTGAGGAGTTTTACAGCAGTGGTTCAAGGGCCGGGTTGCTGATGAGGATCAGGGTGTGTGCAGGGCCTGCACTCCTTTAATCTGGCCTCGGGTGGTCTCTTGATGAACTTCTCAAGGTTATCAAACTGTGATCATCTCTGGAATGAAGAATGCTAACATCTTCCATTTGTTGGAGGTTTCGGTTCTGTTAAAGAGCTCAAAGATACTATGTGTATCCCTTGAGGTGGCACCAGGACCCTGCCCCAAGGCTGCACTATTGTTTCTAACCTTCCTCCCTTGTCTCTGCAACCACTGCCTTCCCTGATTAGCAACTGTTTGAAAGGCTTCTGTGCTCAGGAGCCCCACAGGGTCCTGCTCAGTATGAGTTGAGAATGAGATACGCAGGAAGCAGACAGGATCTACCATAGAGATACACTTGAGGCTTGGAAGCCAGAGACTTAGTGGCAGTGGAGGATGGGCACTCTCCCCATCTGGCTCGTCGGGCAGCCCCATTTCTGCCTTCCAGTCCAGCCATCCCCTTTGCCTAGAAAGTCATCCCTCCCATTTGTTCCCCTGACATTCCATTCAGGTCACCTTGATTGGAGGTCCAGATGTTCCCAGACACCTAAGTCACACCTTTATAGGTCCCCTCTGGGCTAATTCTCACAGGAATGGTGAAATATAACCAGCATGGGTTAGTTTTACTGGTTTAGCAATCAAGAGGGTGACCTGCCATTTACTACCATATCATGGGGAGTACTTCATACTATGTGCTGCCTTCAAACTGTCTGTAACCAGGGGCAGATGGATTAGGTAACCCTAGAAAGTCATTTCAGGGCTGTTTGACACATTTTCTAAAATGGGAGTGTTGGATCTGATGATCTCCCAGGTCCCTTTTGGCTAAAATGACCTCTAAATCTAACTAGAGACTAGGTTGCTGTTGGTAGTATGTCTGAGTGTGCCTGCACCTATACATCCTGCCTCACAAAGAGATAGTAACATTCTTATGGCAGGGATGTTGAGGTCCTAGAGCAGAATAGACCTAACTTTGCTTGGTCCCATCTGGTACTTCTTTCTTAGCCCTCTGGGCATAGAAATCAGCACATAGTAAATGCTCACTTAATACTTAATAGTCGTGAATTGAAAATGAATTTAAATCCCTCCCCTGCCTTCCATCCAAACCAACACTTTGGGCTCTGGGTTCAGAGTATTTCAGTTTCTGAGTAATCTGTATAATGGCATCAATTTTCACCTTTATTTGGTGTGTGTTTATTAGAGAGAACGTATAGGATATATATGTATATATGGAGAGGGAGAATAAGGAGAATATAAATATACATATAGGGCTCTGTGTGTGTGTGTGTGTGTGTGTGTGTGTGTGTGTGTGTATAAATAAAAAAGAGAGAGAGAGACTTTTAAAGGCCGGAAATAAAGGTGGATTCTGGAGTCGGGTGTCTGGCTGGGTTTTATCCCCAGTTTACCAGTTACTCACTCTCTTGGGAGAATTACTTTCACCACTCTCTGCTTTGGTTTCCTCATCTGTAAACTGAATTGAATCAAAGTTCACAGCACAGGCTTGGTTTGAGGATTAAACAAGTTCCTGTTTGTAAAGGCCTTGGCCTACTGGGAATAGTGCATGGCCCACAGCAAAAGCTACGTAGCCATGACGGCAGTGGTTGTCCGGAGGTGAACTGACTTTTTCTTTTTGGTCTAAATGGAGTCGAGACTGGCCAGGCAGGCAGTAACACCTGTAGCACAGACCTTGTGCAGTTAGCACCCCGAGCTAAGGTTCCTAAGGGCCCACGTCTGGTCCTTTCAAGTGGGAGGTGAGTTCCCTCTGTGTCTGTTCAGAGCTGCAGCCTGCAGTGCTGTCCTGGACCCCCAGTGGCCTCAGGTGAAGGTGTGCGAAGACCCAGAGGAACAGCCCACTGAAAATTACCCAGAGTGCATCCCCTGTTCGTTGTGGGTTCACATCATCTTATTTGGGCACAAAAGTGGCTCATTTCATTTGTACGACATAATTCTTTATGTGTGGAGAGAGCGGGAAACAGCTTAGTACCCAGAAGCATTTATCCCTTATTATGGCCCAGTTATCACAACGTGCCATTTTTTGTTGTGATCAAAGCACATTTCCACTCCTACAGAGACCCTGAGCCCGAGCAGAGGCACCTCGGCTTGGTTTTTCACGGACACAGGTTTCTAAGGAAAATGCAGAGGAAGCTTTATAACTGTGGTCTTGGGCTCCCTTGGCAGCGTCTTCTTTTTTTTTTTTTTTTTGCGGTACGCGGGCCTCACACTGTTGTGGCCTCTCCCGTTGCGGAGCACAGGCTCCGGACGCGCAGGCTCAGTGGCCATGGCTCACGGGCCCAGCCGCTCCGCGGCATGTGGGTGGGATCTGCCCGGACCGGGGCACGAACCCGCGTCCCCCTGCATCGGCAGGCGGACTCTCCACCACTGCGCCACCAGGGAAGCCCAGCAGCCTCTTCTTTTTTGATTGTTTTCAGAAAAGGAAAAGAAATGGAGCTGCTGTTAAGATTCATGTTATGAAGCCTTAGTGAACTTGGAGCTTTTTAAAGCATCCAACTTGTCTGCATCCCCGAGAAGCAGTTGCCTGGGTGCGGGGCGTGGTGGGAGCCCTGCTGCCTCTCCCAGCGGGCCCGGAAGAGCATCTTCAGGCCGCCAGAGACTCATTGCCTGTGGGAAGGAGCAGAACCAAGTTAGGCTTTAATGAAAAACCTAGGTTTATTGCCCCCATTGAGATTTCATTTAAATTGGTTACAGAGTGCTGTTGATGGGGCTTTTGGAGACTGGTTGCGGTGTCTTTGCCCAATTTTCTTTGTTTTTGCTCTGAAAATCCCCTTCTTTTTCCTCTTCTCTCTGTCACCCCTGTCTGGGGCCTGCTTTTTTCCTTCTCCCTTCCTCTGTCCCCCTCTCTGTTTTAGAAAGCCTCCAGCACACAGTAGGCTCTCAGTAAATATATATTGTTATTTTTCCTTCCCAGCCATCTGGACCTATACTTAGTTTGTTTTCTCTTTCTTTTTCTGTTATCTTTCTCCCTCTCTCCCTCCCCTCAACCATCTGAATTATCTCCATCAGCCTGGTCCCTCCTCATCATGCCCCACCCCCTCCTCTTCCTCCCCTGGGTGTCTCTTTCTCTGTTACCCTTCCTTTCATTTTAATCTCAATATCAATCAATTAATCTCTCTCTCTCTCTCTTTTAGTCTCTCCCCCTCCTCCTCCCAGCTTTGCTTTTCTTCTCTTTGCTTCTCTTGTGGTCTCTACCTCTGTGTTTTCAGTGTCCTTTTGCCTCCTAGCTTCTTAACCTTTGTTTGAAACATTATAATCACTGGAGAAACTTAAAAAAAAAAAATCCTAATGACCAGGCTGAACCCTAGACCAATTAAAGCAGGGTTTATGGGAATGAAACTCAAGCATCAGCATATTTTTAAAGCTCCCCAGTTGATTCCCATGCAGAGCCCAGGCTGAGAAACATTGCCTTGCTTCTGATTGGGTCACGGGTTTTGTGCAGTGCCAGCTTTATGTCCCTGTGGCTTATTAAGGATGTCTCTGGGTGATCCACTTGATATGCTTCAATCTTGCATTTTGTGAAATGCGTTTCCTCTTGAGCTGGTTTCCAGTATGGGTTCTGTGGTCTTTGCCCTTCTTTCAAGGTCATAAGAGCCCAGGTCAGAAACAAAGGAGAGGGTGAGACTGGGCTTCGGTCCGGACGGGAGTAGCACAGGGGCTTGGGATGGGGCCAGAGAGGCTGTACCCTTGGCCCTTATCTAACACTGTGTCTAGATGCAGAGAGACAGTAAAGGCATAACCACGGGCTGGAGCCTCTAGTTTTTGGACACTTGAGTGAAAAGTTGGCTTGGATTAGGGTCAGGCTTTGTGGAATGGGGTAAATGCCCTTCTAGAACGTCAGCTGCCCCATCCGGGGTGTGGGAAGTGCTAATGCACAGAGCATGCCACACTAGCAGTCTCTTCAAATGACAGGGAGTCAAGGCATTTGCTTCACTGAGATGACGCGTCGTAAGAAAATCAAGCGTTTGCCTGGTGGACTCTGAAATCACTAGCACTCTGTCAGGTAGAGGAGGAAGCAATGGATCCAGAAAGTCTCTTGGAAAGCCTGCCTGGTGGGCTGATATTCTGGAGGTTTTAAAACCAGGCTGAGTTTGGGGACCTTGCTGAACACTCTAAGAGGATAAATCTTCAGTATGTGGTTTCCCCCACTGGACGTGTGTTCACTGACCATTTATAGATCAGTTGAAAAGTATCTGGTAGCTATGGGGGAACTCAAGTCAAATAGGTGATGTGAGAATGATCCTGGAAATTTCTCCACCAGGTTCCAGGAGTGGGCAGCCCCAAATACTATGGCCCCCGCTAGGCAGAAATGTCCTCACGTTCAAAGTCCAGCAGGGAGAATCTGCCTGTCACCGGTGGCTCCCACCAAAGGACCCCTGTCCTGTGCCTGAAGCTCAGCACCCATGCCCAGGGGACAGCTTTGGCTCTTTCGACTTCCTTGCTCTGTCCTGAGGGCGCTGAACCAATACAGCCCAGCTGAGCTCAACTCATCCGCCAGTAACAGTTGTTCCTTAGACTGGCCTGCAGCAGACAGTGTAGGCTTCCCAAGGGCCCAGCAGCCTGCTCTGCTACACATTGACCTCCAGCTCAAAGGCAGCAGGAGGGGTTGGTGGCAGCCCCTTTGGGGGCTGAATATCCACTCTCCTTGCAGAATTTGACCTTAGAATCTAGGCATTGGCTGGTGCGTTACATCTGCTCATCCCAACCTCCTACTGCATCCCTCCCCCTTGGCATCCACAAGTCTGTTCTCTATGTCTGTGAATCTGTTTCTGTTTTATAGATAAGTTCATTTGTGTCTTATTTTAGATTCCATATATAAGTGATGTCACATGGTATTTGTCTTTCTCTTTCTGACTTTACTTACTATGATAATCTCTAGTTGCATCCATATTACTGCAAATGGCATTATCTCACTCTTTTATGGCTGAGTAGTATTCCATTGTATGTATGTACTACATCTTTATCCATTCGTCTGTTGATGGACATTTAGGTTGTTTCTGTCTTGGCTATTGTGAATAGTACTGCCCTGAACATGGGAGTGCGTGTGTATTTTTGAATTAGAGTTTTGTCTGGATATATGCCCAGGAGAGGGATTGCTGGATCATATGGTAATTCTATTTTTAGTTTTTCAAGGAACCTCCATACTGTTCTCCATAGTGGCTGCACCAACTAACATTCCCACCAACAGCGTAGGAGGGTCCCCTTTCCTCCACATCCTCTCCAGCATTTGTTATTTGTAGACCTTTTTTTTTTTTTTTTTGCGGTACGCGGGCCTCTCACTGCTGTGGCCTCTCCCGTTGCGGAGCACAGGCTCCGGACGTGCAGGCCCAGCAGCCATGGCTCACGGGCCCAGCCGCTCCGCGGCATGTGGGATCTTCCCGGACCGGGGCACGAACCCGTGTCCCCTGCATCGGCAGGCGGACTCTCAACCACTGCGCCACCAGGGAAGCTCTATTTGTAGACTTTTTAACGATGGGCATGCTGTTGGGGTCACTCTTTATGACACCATACATCTATCCATGGATGAAGTATGGGTGAAGAGATCCTTGTTAGATCCTGAGCGTTTCTGTCCACCAGTGCTGTCCATCCACACCGGCTCTCTGTTTCCCAGCTGGGTCTCCCTGAGCAGGAGACCATCCACACCTGTCTGAACTTTGGAGGCTCCTGCCCTCTTGGCTAAGCAAAAGCCCTATCAAAAGGTAATTACAAGGCATGTACATTTGTTGGCATGTGTGAAATGGGTTACTGAAATCCACTGAACTCAGGAGCTATTCATCGAAAGCTGGAAATGTTGATATTCTTTTCAACAAACTCTTTTTATGTCTACAGCCTTCCAAGCAGTCAAGACTACCGACCCATGCTAACGACAGAGAAGACATTGCTATCTAGGCCTGATTTTTAAACAGTGCATTATAGTGAGCAGAGTGTTGTGTGTGGGAAGGGGAGAGGCGAGAAAGCTGTGTGCACACGTGTGTAAGTGTGTGTTTGTGGTGATAGTGTAGGTTCAAATACCTCTGCTTCGAGACTCAGCCTAGGACTTGCCACCTTCCAGAACCTCTTTCCTAACCAAGCCATACTCTGAGTTTGCATCCATCCTCTCGCTGAGTGAACTTCATAGCATGTGTGATTTTGAGTCTCCCCCTGTTCCGTGTATGTGTGAAATAGGACAGTGCACATGAGAAGCTGGGGTCAGGGCACTGTCCTGTAGCTGTCAGTTCTGTTGACCAGACAACTGGTCTCATGATTGCCACACTACCTCCTACTCTCTTTCCATGGCAGGCAGCCTGTATCTGAACACGTGTAGATGGCACATCAGCCCTTGCTGGAATGATTTGAAGAAAAAAAAAAAAAAAAAAGGCAGGTTTTTTGCTTGAACCATTGAACTCTTAAGAACTGCCTATCAGAAGCTCTGGTTGTTGAGGGCATTCATTATCACCAGCAAAAACCTTTGAGTTCTGAGCTATAAAGACATGAAAGACACTGGCCTTGGCATCACAGGAAGCTGGGCCATCAGTCCTGGGGAGAGCACACAACCCAAACACAGAAGGATCTAATTAAACCCAACATACGGCTCCGAGCATGGTGCTGCAGACCTGAAGACGTAAAGAATACAGCTTGTCTCTTGAGATGTCTGCAGTTTGATTGCAGAGGTAGATTTTTAGACAACCAAAAAGCAGAAGGATAAGTGCTTCTTTTTTTTTTCACAACTCACACATACACACTGTATTTTATGTTTACAAGAGATGAATAAACTGACACCAAGCATTGTAAATGGATGACCACGACAAAAGCAACAATGATTGCAATTACCAAACACGAAACACACTCATACTATGTCATAATATTGACATTCAGTCCAATAATCCTCCACTGTAACAGCTCCTTTACTTTGCAGTGAAAATTGATTTGTATATTTTTTGCCTCTGAGTCCTTGTGGGATTTTTTTTTTTATTCAAACAAAGTCACAAAAATTATAATCATCCTCATCAGTTCACTCAGTCCCGTGTAATTAATTTTTTTCATCTTTTATGAATTCATCAGTTTTCCATTAGAGTTCTGAAAATGCTTATTCATTCAGTTCAGCAGTATAGTCAGTTACCAGAAACCTGTACTTGTCAGTCTTTTCCATGAATTCCTTGAAGATGAAACCCTTTTATAGGAACATTTTTGCGAAAGCATCAGAGTACACCCAGAACTGTCTGTAAGTGACAAAAGTCTTAAAAATGATCGCAGTTAAAGATTTGATGAAAGTTCATAATAATGCAATTGACAAGGAAATTTAGTTATTTCTGAGATACACATTTGAAAGTAATAACTAGAATTATGACTTACAACATTGTATCAGAACATATAAGATTTTTAGAAATTTCATGTAATGTCTGAAACATTTAACATATTTCCATACAAATAACCCAAAGAAAGTTTAGTATTAGTTGTTTTTTTTGTTTGTTTTATACTGCCAGGTTCTTATAAGTCATCAGTTTTATACACATCAGTGTATACATGTCAATCCCAATCGCCCAATTCAGCACACCACCATCCCCACCACACCGCGGTTTTCCCCCCTTCGTGTCCATACGTTTGTTCTCTACATCTGTGTCTCAACTTCTGCCCTGCAAAACCGGTTCATCTGTACCATTTTTCTAGGATCCACATACATGTGTTAATATACAATATTTGGTTTTCTCTTTCTGATTTACTTTGTGTGACAGTCTCTAGATCCATCCATGTCTCAACAGATGACTCAGTTTCGTTCCTATTTATGAGTAATATTCTGTTGTATATATATATATATATATATATATATATATATATACACACCA
>RJWK010071816.1:0-10603 GCA_004363435.1 Platanista minor
AAAAAAAAAAAAAAAAAAAAAAAAAAAAAAAAAAAAAAATATATATATATATATATATATATACACTACCTTTTCCTTTATCTTCTTTTTCTTTGCTTTTGTTTGTATTTTAGGGAGCTTGTATTTTGAATATGCTCAAGGATTTTCTGAGTGAGGAGAAATTCAAGAAAGGAGTTATTCACTACTTAAAGAAATTCAGCTATAGAAATGCTAAGAATGATGATTTGTGGAGCAGTTTGTCAAACGTAAGTCCTCTGTTAAGTTATAGTAGACTGCTGTTAAGGCTAAAAAAGTGACAAGCTAACTATGAAGGTTTATAAATAGTTACATTGTCAGGCAACAAATGTTTATTTCACTTGCCACACTGCCAAGGGTAAGCAGGCAGCACCTCTTTTTTTTCCTCTGACACCTTACTAAACCAAGATGCCACACTAGGTTAGCCCCAAGGGTTCAATATTTGACCTTCTCTTTGGTTTCCCTTTTATGGTTGACCCTACACTTTTGTCTTTTTTTTCCAAATCTTTCAAGACTTTGTAATTCCTTCATGTAACACCTGATCTTCTCGTCCCAAATTTAAGGTTGAACTCTACTTGCTCAAATGTATTTCCCAGCCTGTATTCTCTGTTGAGTGAGACACACCTCCTCCCTCATAGGAAGAAATCCTGTTCAATCCCTGTCATGCCTCTGTTTCTAGTGCTCTTGCTACCTATTCTCTCTCCTTTCCAACAACTCAGGTGCTGCCCATCTTTTGAGATCTAGCTGAGATTTCACCTCCTCCTTACAGACAGCTGCAGCCCTCATTGATTTGCCTTTCTGCTGAATGCCTAGAAGTGCACTTATGAATCTGTTCCATCCAGTGCCATTCTCTTTTATTGGTTTCCATTGGTTCAGTAATAACAATGATAATAATAAACAAAATTTGCTTAAGAGAAAGAATCATGTCAGGCCCTTAGAATTCTGTTGACCCTATAATCAGTTAACGATTGATTAAAGAACATATGGTCTCTTTGTCATTGGGATTCATGTAGTATATAGTAGGTAAGACAGAGAAAACATGCAGTCAACTCAGATGATTCTAATAATTATTAAAATATTCTTAGATTTTCAAATGCAAGGACAATACTTTGTTATAGAAGTAATGAACTGGCAGAGCTTGTGCCTGAAGGTAGGAGAACCCTAAGTCATTGTACACAGAAGAGGTCCTCTCTCCTTTGTAAGCACGTATGTCCCAGGGACAGTAATAATATTGTTCGATATTTGTATAGCACTTCACAGTTTAAAAAGAAACTTCATGTGCATTATCTCATTTGATTTTTCTGTGCCCTTATTAAGTCTGGACCCTCAAGGTTTAGCTTATGTGTGTTTGTGGTCAAAGAGACAAATGCAAGTAATTAAAATTTTTTTCAAAGTAGCTCAAACCTTTTACCCCCATTTCTTGAAAACCCTAAAGGGGATCAAATTACACGACCCTTTGTAATACTTATAAAGATGCTCCTTATCCATGTTCATCACCTCTTGCAGCTGATCCAGATGCTCTTTCTCCACAATTCTCCCTCAGGTTGTCAACAACAAGCCTTACATTGCTTTTCTCTCCCCTCTCCTTCTCCCTCTCCTTTGCTATGATGTGTACTTGTGTATGTGTCTCTGTGTGTAGACATCAACCAAGCCTTTTTTCAGCAAGGAAGAATCTGTCTTTGGTGTGGGTAGTGGGTGTAAAGGGGATTAAAGGAGATATTTGGGCAATAAGTACAGGATTATTTTAGGTTAACTGTGAGCACTCTTATGTTAATTTTTGTCACTTCATGCTTATAACCATCTCAAGAAGGTAAGGTAGGCATTCTTACCCCATTTTTACAGATGGGAAAACTAGTGCTAAGGGAGGGATTTGCTCAAGACCATATATCAAGTGAATGATGGAGTCATTACTTAAAATCTGTGTTCTGACTCTAAGTCCAGTATTCATTCTTTCAATGACATCACAACTTCTTCCTAGTTATCAGGGAAGTCTCCCATCCAAACTTCCCCTAAAGGTCCTAAATTCTAGTTGACCCCCTTCTGATGCCAAATGAAACTGTGGGGGACTTACCTGGTGGCTCAGTGGTTAAGAATCCGCCTGCCAGTGCAGGGGGACACGGGTTACAGCCCTGGTCTGGGAAGATCCCACGTGCCACGGAGCAACTAAGCCCGTGCACCACAACCACTGAGCCTGCGCTCTAGAGCCCACTAGCCACAACTACTGAAGCCCAGAGTAGCCCCCGCTCGCTGCAACTAGAGAAAGCCTGTGCACGGCAAAAAAGACCCAACACAGCCAAAAAAAAAAGACTGTGGTAGGAAAATGATAAATTCCTGAGAATACCTAACTCAGCATCGTGTCACATAACATCAATTATACATATAAAACAAAAAGAGTAAATTTTATGTATTCTTTAATGAATTGCTATGCTTATTACCATGTTTAGATGAATTAAATTTTCATATATCTATGCTAATAAATGTCTGCATTCATGTCTAATATGCATATTCAGCCAACTATCAGTGCCCAAAATGGCAGTGCTCTTTTACTCTTGTTTTATAGGATTGTTTAGAAAGTGATTCTACATCTGGTGGATTTTGTTATTCCAATTCCAAGACAGCAAGCAACACAGTAAGTAGAAAGAGACTTGTAGAGTAGAAGAGATTTGGCTCATCACTTGGCCCAAAGTCAGTGTGTAAAGTCGCCCAACTGTCCCTTTAAATAACTGGAGAGAAATAGAGACTCCACAGTTTTCCTTGAAACAAAGATGCCTGAAGAAGGAATGCTCAGGCCGTTTAGGGGGGTGACGCTGTTACTACTATATTTTTGTTGTTATAATTCAGCTTTCCCACAACCCCGCTGCTAGCTAAAAATGTCTCAGCTCAAAATTCTTCTGAGTGGTTACTGCTGCACTGGCATCCTCTAGGCTCTGAAAAATGCCAAACCAAATCTGTTAAGTTTGGAAATAGAGTGAATGGCTTTCTTGAGGCCCTTTTTGTTTACTTCTGGGAAGTTATTGGAGCATTTTAGGAGAGAGAAAAGAAAGTCATAATGGAAAAAAGAAAAGGCGTACTTTTTTAAAAGCATTATGGTAATCCCATCAATTATAGTTTCTAAAGGGAGATTCAGCATCACTCAGTGATCAGCAATACATACTGGAAGCTAAAAAGCTAGAGGTTTTGTTCTCCATTCCATATACCTCTATTGATATAATATTGTTCTATTGGAATTTTTAAAAAGCTTCCCTAAAGAGAGACATTTCTTCTTAAGCCACTTCTCTGGATTCTGTCGTTAATAAAATGGAGAGTAATTTTTTGGTTTTTGGTTTTATGGTGGGTTGTTTTTTTTTTTTTTCTGTTTTGAAAGGGAGGCTTCAGTCTCAAGCCCTTCCTCTTGACCTTTCCTGCCCTGTGTTAACCCTCAAGCTCCCACACACGTCCCTGCTTCAGGTAATTTGCAGAGCAACCCTGGGCGGGGTGGGGAGGGGCAGCCCCCAGTCTAGTTTCCACATCGCTCCCCTGGGAGATTGCAGCCAGAGTCCCCGCTTCCTGTCCCACCCATGTTTCCAGCGTCCAAGGAGGTCGAAGTTTCTCATCTCTCTCTGGCTTCTCTCCTCTGTCTTGAGTTACCAAAGTCACTTGTCATTTCAGCTCACCTTTCTGCGAGAAAATGTGGAGGTGAAGCAGATGATGGCTACATGGACTCTGCAGAAAGGAATCCCCCTCGTGGTGGTTAACCGAAAAGGGCGTTCACTCAGACTGCAGCAGGAGCACTTCCTGAACGGGGCGTTCAAAGAAGATCCTGAATGGGGGACCCTGCAGGAAAGGTGACTGCTTTCCTTCTGTCGGTCTAGTTTACCTTATCTCAGTTTGTTCATGATCGCATTAGCTTTCTTTCAGCTTCTCTGGCAATTTTATGGGGTGCTATTTCTACACAGGACTCGAAGGCCTAAACTAGGCTTGATATCAGCCCAGACTGCATTGTTGAGGGGCACATTCTTAGTAATCCTGGGGTCACCTTTAGAACCTCAGTTCTGATGCAGAAGGTCGTAGGTAATATTTCTAATATAATATACCCTGACTGTATACTAGACTTCTGGGCCCTAATAAATTGTGTGACTGGCCCATACCTAGGAAATGTTATGACAGATATACACCTTATCAGAAAAGACTTTCCCTATTTGATAAATTAGATGCTAAGACCTTCCGCTCTCTTTTGTTTTTCAGTAAGAGACTATAAATGTAATATCTTAAAACATGATGTTCTGGGTAATAATAAAAGCAAATCCAATTACCCACACTGTCATCTGTCCTGAGAAAACTTGTTAAAGGCTTTACTAAAATCAAGATATACAACACTGTCCACCTTCCTCTGATCTATTAGCCCTATCAATAAGATGAATGAGGTTAAACTGAAATGAAATTAATCCAAGTGAATCCGTGCTGGCTCTTTTGATTATTATTTTTTCCCAAGGATCTAGCTGTCTAATAACAGTTCTAAAATTTTTCTGAGAATCAGAAGCAAATTCAAAGCCTTTAACACATAGGATATACTGTTTTCCCTTTTTGTTTCATCAGATGTCTATTTCTATCCAACAGCAACTCTTATGCCATTTATCTTCCATTTCTGTGTATGTCCTTCTGAAGTCTGAACTTCAGAGAGCTTAAACAACTTGAAGCTTGGCAACACAGGCTGGAAAATTTAATGTTTGATTTACTATTGCAAAAGCAGGACTCATAATTCTGTAACTTATCAAAATGTCACCAGAGAGAGTTCAATAGTGTGGTTGGCCCAGAATAACAAATATCTACTGCAATGATCTGTATTTTTCATCTACTGAAGCAGTATTTAGATTACTATTATAAAATTATTATCCTCTGATCCATGCTTATCCAAACTCATGAAATGCTACTCTTCCTCTCTTTACTCCCAGATATGTTTATCTGGAAAAATCTCTTTCTAGAGTCAAGATCCATCCAAGAATCTCGATCCATTAAGTCTTGGTGATATCTATGTGTCTATTTTTACCAATTTGTTTAAATATTTCAGTTGCTTTGTTAATTATCTGAACTCTCAGGATTAGCAGGTAGATTATCCCTTCTGACCCTTTATTAGATCGAGTCTGTGTCTGCTGTTTCTTTCACTATTTTATATTTTTCTGAAGACTACTGGGCACATCATCAGTTACTATTCTTTCTGTTTTATACCTATTGGTATTTTCAAGCTTGTGATTTTACAGGATTACTATAGCTAATATGGCTTGCTGTGATAGACGAAATGAGTTCTAGAAGCTGCTAGAAAGTTAGTTAGAAAAAAATAGCCAATTTCAGTTATTTACCATAGTAGGGCCATTGAAAAGTAACTGAGACCTTTTCCTCCAATCCATTCTGCTTCTCTGCTCTCTGGACTTGGCTGATGTACAGATCCTGACACACTGCTGCAGGCACTTAGCAGTTGGGGGATTGAATGTGGGTAGCTTTGTTGAACAAAAGGATAAGTGGAAAATCATACTGGAGTAAGATCGTTACCTTGGAGGGCTTTTCCTACAGCTTTGGTTCAGTTATTTGAATTAATATCAGGCTGTCATAATTTTTGGAAATATGAAAGGAAGATTGATTTTTTTTTCCTCTTACTTAGAAGAAAACAATTAGCAGAACTTGTTGTGGTAGGATATTTGGGCAGCAAATGGCACAGGTAATTGTGACAGAGTTCAAGTAAGTATACATTGCTGCTCCTTCATAATCATTATGGAAGAACTTTTGCACACCCAAGGATCTGCTAGTCTTAGCCTATAAAATTTACGATGGTGTGAAGGGTGAGTGATTAGGTGTCTTTTACAGCCTATCTGAGTCTGATGATGTGAAAATTGAAATGGCCATTAATTTAGTCTTTAACAGTCTTTACTTTCTAACATAGGTAACTTTGGCATATCCCAGTGACATATTCCACAAGTTCCTCTAATGCAATTCACACACACATTCTGAAATCAAAGACAGGTAATGAACTAACTAGCCAATAGCTGTTTTAATTCTGAAATTAAACATGTTCTGAGATATTTGGAGGAAAGATACTGTAAGTCAATCTGATAATGAATGATATATGTTTGAGGAAGTTCTCATTTATCCATATATGTGTTACTAAAAGAACCCTTTAGCTAGAAAGTCTGAATTTTTTATTCAGTGGAAAGTTCTCTTGTGCTTCTAGCACTTAGAGATAGGCTTCTATTTATATTAAGAAATGATGGCATCCTATCTTATGTCTTTTAATATATACTAGTTCAGTGGATAAAGGCATATACTCTGGAATTGATTGGCTCTGGATTCAAGTCCTCATTCTGTCACATATTAGATGTGTGCCCTTAAGAAAATTTTTTAACTTCTTCTGAGTTTCAGTTTTCTCATCTTATTTTGAATGGGAATTAAGCCTCACAGAGCTTTCGAGAGAATATGGTAATGTTATTTTACCACCTAGTATAATGTCTGTCATATTAAAAATAATACAATTTTAATTTCCCCTTTAAACACATCACTGAAATTTGAGAATGTTCCCATCATAATGTCGTGTTCAGCCTACAGTCCTTATTTTGCCCAAAATAAGGACTGGACAAATGGATCACCTATTTACATATATATATTTCAATGAGCAGTAACTAAACCTTGAGACAAGGCCACCAATAAATCAAGCCAAATTCCAGTCATGTTCATCATCTGTCTCACTGGTCCCTTGCATGCCTCTTAAACCTGCATAGACTGCTTTTGAGAACAAATTCATCTGTCCTTTTCCTAGGAATTAGTTTATTTATTAATTTAATAAGGTCATCATCCCCAAAATAAGCCATCCAGCAGATTATGAAAATAAGGATCATTGTGAGTCTTCCAAAACTTTGTCTTCTCCTTGATTTATTAGTAATAGTATGGAGACTAACACTTTTGGAGATGTTCCTGATGTGCACGTCGATAAGGAAATACCTATACCAATTTTCTTCTCCTAGATACTCTGGATTTACCTGAGAAGACCAATTGGGTAAAATTCAATGTGGACTCAAATAGCTACTACATTGTCTACTATGAGGGGCATGGATGGGACCAACTCATTACACTGCTGAATCAGAACCACACACTTCAGACCTAAGGACAGGATAAATCTGATTCATGATGCATTTCAGCTAGTAAGGTCAGTGTTAATCATTCACATGATATGGATATGAATGGAGGTCAAATACAGGCCATTAGGCCACAGCCTACCCACTGATAAAGTATTTTGACCCACCCAGCGTTTAAAAATTTAATCCAACATTTTAAAATATGGAGAAGTTTATGTAGAAATCCTGACTTCTGGAATCTCTTAAATAATGAGAAAATTTGGCAACTGTGGGCCTTCATTCCCACAGGGCAACCATAGAGGAGGGTAGAGTGAGCAGATCTTCCTTTGGGCCAGGCCTACATTCTCCTATGTACCAAAGTCCTAAATGGTACACATGAGGGGCATGCTTCACTCACTTATGGTGGACCCTCCAGGCATTTAAGCTTTTGACCTCAGATTTTAAATTTGTTTATGCTGGTAGTTTGCTGTTTCACCAAATACCAATGTAATCTGTTGGACAAAAGGTATAAATATGGTTATAACCTTTATAATTTTAAAATCTAGTGCACAATCCATTCATTACTTTGCTCACATTGGGGAAGTCAATATGAAATTGGTAGAAAAATGAAGGAGGAATTGGCTGCTTATGTTTATTCCTCTTTTTACTTTCCTGGAAAGACAGTGTTTTCTTTCCTTTTTCCCATTTATCATCAACAGAATAATATGTAGAATAAATCACAAGGTCACCAATGGAAAAAAAATTGTGGATCAGGTGGCATATTTTGCATTATGTAAGCTTTTCCTATTCTGAGAATTACTGTAATGTACTCACTTTATTCAGTGTGACATATTATTTCCTTTTCGATCCTTATTTAGGTCAAATTAAGTAAATGTAACCAGCAAGACATCTCTCAGACACAGCTTCTCTGTACAATAGAATTCCCTAGTTAGAAAAGTGAGAGGATTGGGAGCTTAATCCTCAGTCCCACAGGTCTCAGGAGCATCATGGTAGCATAGCTATCCTACGTCTGAGTGGATGCGTCATAGACTAGCTGAGAAGTGGATTAGCATTAGTTGAGGGAGGTTTGTCTGCTTAAAGGAGAAACTCTGAGCAGATTACAAAGAAGGTAGATTACAAATTTAAGACCAGACAGAAGGAAGAATATTGACAACTCAGCAAATGAAAGCCAATCTTTCAAGTAGTTGCAAAGTCTTTTTTGCTGTTTCTAGCCTATAAATTTATGTGTAGTGTAAATTTAGCAGAAGGAACCCTATAGTTACTGAGGCATCAGTGGAAAAGCAATCATTTCTTTACTAGGTAGACTGGTTAATGAAGTTCCGAGTACAAATTTTGGTTTAAAGCAAATCAACTAAGTACTACCTCTTCACTTATTGTTTGACCTTTGACAAGCTATTTAACCTTCTTAAGCCTAAATCTTCTAGTCTTTAAAACTTTTCTAGTCTTTAAAACTCCAATAATAATAATGTCTATCATGCATGGTTATTTTGAGGATTGCTTAAGACAATGTAGATAAAGCACTAAGTACAGTAATAAATGCTCAATAAATGGTAGCTGTTAGCATTATTAGTATTATCTAATATAAATTGTTTAAAAGATCATGCGTTGGGCTTCCCTGGTGGCTCAGTGGTTGAGAGTCCGCCTGCCGATGCAGGGGACACGGGTTCGTGCCCCGGTCCGGGAAGATCTCACATGCCGTGGAGTGGCTGGGCCCGTGAGCCATGACCGCTGAGCCTGCGCATCCAAAACCTGTGCTCTGCAACGGGAGAGGCCACAACAGTGAGAGCCCACATACCGCAAAAAAAAAAAAAAAGATCATGTGTTGAATGGGAAGGTGAAGTGATAACATAGAAAAATGCATTTCAAATAATGTGAAATTGGAAAAAAAAGCAGAATGTAAGCTTTATTATTATTATTATGTTTGCAGTTACATGAAAAAAAATTAAGCTAAAGGTGAGCAAAACAAAAACAGAAAGAAATATTCCAAAGTGCTATTAGTAAATATGTAAGGTAATGAAATTATGAGTTTTTTCCCCTTAATTTCCAATTGTTTTGTAGTTTGTTTATATTACTTTTATAATAAAAGTAATTATATAAGAAGACAATTTAAACATCTCATAATAGGTCTAAATATTTTTACTTGCTACTCTGCTTTGGTGATATATATCTCTTCCTTCCCTGCTTTGTGAAATATCTATTTAAGAGTTAAAGGATGTAATCTGTGATCACATTTAGTTTAGAGACAGAATTTGACCCAGGAATGCATATTCATTTCAATTGGGTTTTCATACTTATTATTAAATATAATTTAAGACTTGGATCTCCTCTGAGTTGGCTGGAATTAAAATGAAAACCATAATCTCCTTACAGGTAAACTATTTATTTCTTTAAGTCCAACACCATAAAAGGAAGCCCCAAGTTGTTTCCTCAGGAATACAGTTTATTTCACAAAGGTACCATTTAGCTGAAACTTTATATAAATAAGTAGATAGACTTTTTCTTGTTGGGCTGAAGTATATGCTTATATGTGGGTTTAGTTTTTAAGCTAAAGAGACATTCAGATAACATTTTGTGCATTGATTGAAGCAGAGGGCAGGTAATGAGGGGCTGGATTTTCATTAAATAATAACTTTATAAAAAGAAAAGGAGTCCCTCTTAAATGAATATTAAGATTAAAGTGTTTTAAAGTAGGTAAATATAAGAGTAAATAATGGCATTTGTCTAAGTAAAAAATAAATTAGACTGGGCTAAAAAGAAAAACAAGATTAATATAAAGTGAGTTTTATGTGTTAAACATTCTTTTTAAAATTTTAACCCTAGAATATAATACCTAGTTTCTTCCTGTTACTGATCCTCTTAGTATACTTTATAGCATCTGAAAGGAAATAATATGTCACACTGAATAAAGTGAGTACATTACAGAAATTCTTAGAATAGGAAAAGCTTATAATGCATAATACTCCACCTGATCCTTAATATTTTTTCTGTTGGAGACCTTGTGACCTGATTTATTCTACATATTATTCTGTTGATGATAAATGGGAAAAAGGAAAGAAAACACTTTGTCTTTCCAGGAAAGTCTAAAGAAGAATAAACATAAGCAGCCAATTCTTCCTTAATTTCTCTACCAGTTTCATATTGATTTCCCCAATGTGAGCAAAGTAATGAATGGATTTGCACTAGATTTAAAATCTTAAAGGTTGTGACTATTGCACCATATATTATGACACTTACACATGTGGGCAGGAATAGTGACATTTTGTGGATTTGTTTCTTAAAAAATATAGCAGGGCTTCCCTGGTGGCGCAGTGGTTGAGAGTCCGCCTGCCGATGCGGGGGATGCGGGTTCGTGCCCCGGTCCGGGAAGATCCCACATGCCGCGGAGCGGCTGGGCCCGTGAGCCACGGCCGCTGAGCCTGCGCGTCCGGAGCCTGTGCTCCGCAACGGGAGAGGCCACAGCAGTGAGAGGCCCGCGTACCGCAAAAAAA
>RJWK010071817.1:0-10602 GCA_004363435.1 Platanista minor
ATATACATATCTGATGAGTATAGTAAAAGGAACAAATCTGGGGGGAAAAGATTATAATTTCAATTGGGCATATTGATGTATCCAGGTACCAACTGAAGTATGGATTTGATTTGTTTGTTTGGTAAGCGACTCTGTCAGCACGTTCATATGAGTAGAGAGAGAAAGTCATCTTCCTTTTTCTGCTACAGGTCATTGAGTATCCCTTCTCAGTTATGCATATGTAAGGAGAATAGTCATCCATTATATTGGGGTTTGGGTACAACTGTGCCCTTTGATACTGTAAGCAGCACACCAAAAATGCAAGAGTCAGACATCCCCCACCTCTGCTCTCTGAGATTCCAAATTTGAAAAACCCATTGTCTAAGACTGATAAGGCACTGACCAAAAACAAAGCAAAAAAATCAATCAAGCAAAACACTGGGAGGAAAACACCAGGGCTCCAAATGGGACTCGATAGGAGGGAAGGGAAATTGGTTTGGTGACTGACTCTTCCAGGATTAACAAAATGGTCTGAATTCATGGGGAAGGGCTGGTTTGGGTGTAATCAACCTATGCGGGAAACAGTTTCTAAGTATGTGACTATTTGTCAAACAGCTGCAAACTTGAAGTTTGCAAATTGGCCCATATTTAAATTAGTAAAGGAATAAAGTTGTGGTGAATAAGTGTCCACAAGTATGGGTAAGCCCAGTGTTTAAAAGCAATCCATGTGGCCACAATGAAACAATGGTGCTAGTAGTGGGGTAGGAGGGGTTTATAACTATTCTTTTCCATCTGGAGTTTGAGAAGAAGGACTAGATTTATTTGGGCTGGTGAAAATTTGAACAATTAGTTAAAAGTATAAAAGAAATGTGGTTTCATTTGTATGTTAAAGTGGAAGAGTGGGTCAGATGGATTACATTGAGTTGGCCGTACCTGTACAGCAGTTAAATAAAGACATTGAGGAGGAAGATGGATATACAAGTGAGAAGATCTAGAGGGAGGTTAGACTTGAAAATGTAGATCTAAGAGTCGTTAGTGTAAAGATGGTGGTTGGCTGTGTGTTTTCAGGTGAGGCCATTTAGGGAAAATATGTTAAGAGATGAACACGGTCCCAAGTCTGGAGACAACCAACATTTGGGTGGTTAGAAGAAATGGAGGGGTCCATGAAGGAATAGTCAATGAGGTATTAGAAAGAATAAGAACAATGAACTCATAGAGGTCAAGCAAAGAGAGATTTCTCAAGAAAAGTAATGGTCAAAATTCAAATGCCATAGAAGATCTAAATGTGTCCCAAACAAAAGAAGATACCGGCTTCTCTAACATGTACTTTTTCCCTGCATCTTTCAGTTATATGCGCCATTAAATGATTTTTGTTGCTTACATCAGTTTGGGTTGGGGTTTTTGTTCATTTGGACCCACAAGAGCTCTAAATGATGTTGGTAAGATTTTCAAATAGACTTTGATGTCTCCTAAGATGATGACATACTTAGGTATCCTGGGTCTAGGAAGCTGGATGCCTGCTGCAAAATAGAAGACGTTAAGCTGAACATGTAGGTGTTGTATATATCATTTACTAATATGTACCACTGGCTTTCATACAGGACAAACAGCTCCCCAAAGTCAAGATTCTTTAATGACAACAGTAGATTTTCAAGTAGATTTTCATCCCTTGTTAGTGGATGTCACAGATGGTCTTTCTCCATGTATAGACTGGTCCCCATAAGACAATAAAACTCAGACCAGATTGGATGAAACTGAAATTGTTCATCCTTCCAAGACTCTGTGAACCCACTGTAGAGGAATACCTTTGTGCAGCTGGATGCTGGATGAAATATCTGGGTGGAATCTTATTCGAGCTTCAGATGGTTCTCACTGAGATTTCTCTACCTTCTTACAAAACTTTAAAATAATCACAATCTTCAAAACGCTAATATAAACCTCTAGACTCATTCTGATCCTTTGAGAGCTGTGTGCAAATGTTATGCTAACATGCTCTGTTACAGCTGAGAAAACACATCAAATTTGCTAGTGAGCCACATGATTGACAGAGTTCTGGGAATCCGACCCCATGAGCCCCAGAAGTTAGAAAGCAGAGCAAAGCTTATGGTGCAAAAAGAAAGTTCTTTGACTGTGGCCCTCACTTTTAATTTTTTTTTTTTTTTTTTTTGCGGTACGCGGGCCTCTCACTGTTGCGGCCTCTCCCGTTGCGGAGCACGGGCTCCGGACGCGCGGGCTCAGCGGCCATGGCTCACGGGCCCAGCCGCTCCGCGGCATGTGGGATCTTCCCGGACCGGGGCACGAACCCGCGTCCCCTACATTGGCAGGCGGACTCTCAACCACTGCGCCACCAGGGAAGCCCCTCACTTTTAATTATAATCCCCTTAAAGTTACAATTCTATTCTGCTTTCTCACCAGGTATTTAAAAAATGGGATTGTTGCATCTTGCTTTTAAAGAGCATGTCTGCATCAAAACACAATATGTCTCTACCTCCTGTGGAACTACCTAGTAATTCAAAGGCATATTTCATCTGAGGTGTCTAGACTGTCATTGTCATTGGAAAATTAAAAATAAAAATGTTAGTTCTTACTGTGCTATGTAACAAAGGGATCAGGATCCTCTGAGAGATCATAATTTTAAAAGTGCAGACTACCATTCTGCTCTGCAAACGAAACAAACCTAAGAGTGTTTGCTATGACTTTACCAAGGAACTTTTAAAGATTTAGAGTTAAAATAATACACCTCTTCCAGAAATGGAGGTGTGGGACCCATAACCAGAGCATGTACCATCTGTCTTGTCTTCCAGGGAGAGCTGTTGGGTTTTCCTATGTCACATAAAACCCCATTGGAATAAACTTCTTGGTTTGTCCAAACTGTTTAGTTGTGATGGGATTTGGAGGACAATTACTGCAATGCTAGAAATCACATTTGAACACTGTTAAGGCCAGAGATGAAACAGAATTTATACCAGCTTCTCTGTAGTTAAATCAGTGGGAGAAGAATTTGGGGCCCAGTTCATTTTGGAAGATGATATGCTCAGTCAACCTGGGACTGACTCTAACTTTGGAATGAAAAAGAGCAGAGTTCATATTTAGCTCTATTAATTTCTAACAAGTTCTTTAAATTCTCTAGGCCTTAGTTTCTTCATTCGTGTAATGGTGGTACTTATCTTAGACAACAGTCTTAGAAGATAGTGATGAAGGTTAAATTGAATCATATACTTAAAGCTGAGATCTGGATATCAAACACACAGGAAATGCATATAAATGGGAGTTAGGGAATATTGGTGTGACAGCAAGCATAGTACTTTCTAGATATTTATCATTAAGCTTCTGATTATTTAGGGAGGAAAGACGTTATTTTGTTTAATCTTGAATTTGGTATTTGAGGAAGATTTTGCTTAGAAGATACAGAGGGGGAAGAAACTTTGGAAGGTAATTGCTTCCAACTTTTGCACCGATTTTGGAGTCAGGACACTAGTCTCATTCAACTATATTCAAAAAATATTTATTATCTGATTTCCTATTTTCCAAGCTCTGGGAATATAGTTCTGGGAATATAGAAATTAGCAAGGTAGATATCATCTTTGGCCCTATAGAACTTGATGTTTATCATGGGACATGGATTAACCAAGTAATTAGACAATTATGCACAACTATAATAAAATGCTATCAAGGGAAAACGAAGCATGCTTGGAGAGTATAGAACAGAAGAAATCTAACCAAAATCACAGCTTTTTACTCCCTGGAGAAAGATTTATCCCCATTGGAAATGTGAAGTTTGAAGAGTTTTCCTCAATATGCTTTCCAAAACTTTGCTGTTTTCTCCCTAGTTGGGGAACTAGCTGCTTGCAGTCTTTTGATGACCCTGCATTGCTTGTCTTTGTATTCCCAGGACTTAATAAAAGTGCATTTATACTGCATTGTTTCAATTCTACCTAATGCAACTTTCCCACTGGGTACTCTACCACAGAAAGCTTATCTCCATCCTCTCACCCAAGGAAAAGAAGTTCAACTCAACTATCCCTTTGTCTACACAACTGGACACATTCTATTATCCCTAGTCTTCTTATCAGGGCACTAAAAGTGCTAAAACCTTTTCAAAATTTGCCTAACTAAATATCCTATGGCTGTTTTAGGGGACTCTGCCCTCTCTAGGGATGGTAAACCAAAATAAGGATGAGGGGTGATATTAGGATACAAAAGAAGGAGAGAGATAGGCTCTAGGTTACTGACAATTTTGATCTAGGTTATTCCTGCTTAATATTGCATTTCCTTCCCACCAAAATCATTGCTGGTAAATTTCTTGAGCAAAGTAAAGTGAGTTATAGAACACCAGAGTTGGAAGAAACCTTAAAGTTTATCAATTAGGACTCGGGCATATGATAAACAAATAAACAAAAAACAAACAATTAAAATTGGCTTAAGCCCAATAAAATAATGTATTGACTGACTCAAGTGATCAAAAAGAAAAAGTAAAAGGTTTGAGGTACTGCCTAGTTATAGGTAGCCTGATCAAAAGTTCATAATCTGGCTTCTTTCCATCTCTTATCTATCCTGTGAAACTATGGAAGATATACAGACTGCTCAACATTCATTCATGCTTTCTTCTAGAATGCCTTCCATATTTCAGAAACTGTAAAGGAAGGCATTTCTAGCCCTCCTTGTGGGTATAGGTAGAGATGTGACTTAAGTTGTTCCAATATATAGTATTTGCATTTGATCTACATTTGGAACTGGATAAGGAGTGGATAAGGTTAGGCATCCATTTTTCTGGCTTGGATCACAGCTAGGGCAATGCAGCGAATCATTAGTCACCCCCTGAGTCAGTGACTTTCTCTAGTGGAGGTGGCAGCTTTCCTGAACCATATGCAGCCTGGTTCTGGGGTGAGCGGCTTCTCAATTTAGCAATTTTCCACAGCATTAATGGACGTTCTTACAACCAGAGCAGAGACATTGTGACTCTAAACACTAGAAATTTTTCTTGGAAGTCCAGCCTATAGCCTGCTTCTCTAGCCTTCTACTGATTTTCTAAACAACCTTACACTTGGTAGATATAAATAAAGACAAATTAAATCTCTAGATATAAAAAAAAATACAATGTCTGAGATGAAAAACACACAGAATGGGATTAATGGGATATTGGACATTGTGCCTGGCTTCTTCCAGTTAGCATAATGTTTTTGAAGTTTATTCACTGTGGCATGTATTAACACTTCATTGCTTTTTATGATCAAATAATATTCCATTGCATGGATATACCGCATTTTGTTTATCCATTCATCCACTGATGGACATCTGAGTTATTTCTACCTTTTGGCTATTGAGAATAGTGCTTTTATGAATGCTTGTGCACAAACATCTGCTTGAATACTTGTTTTCAGTTCTTTGGGATATATACCTTGGAGTGGGATTGCTGGGTTATATGGTAATTCTATGTTAAAATTGTTTAGGAAGCACTGAACTGTTTGTCACAGCAACTGATCCATTTTACATTCCCAGCAGCAGTGTATATAGTGTTCCACTTTCTCCTCATCCTTGCCAACTCTTGCTATTTTCTGCTTTTTGGATTACAGCCACCCTAAAGGGTGTAAAGTATATCTCACTGTGGTCCCTTCAAGGGCAGTTTCTATTTGTCTGATTCTTTTCATATATATGGGTCACATTTTCCTTTTTTTTGTTTTTGTTTTTGTTTTGCACATCTTGTAATTTTTGGTTGAAAACTCTACATTTTAGATAATATATTGTAACAACTCTGGACATTAAGGACTATTCCTTGGTTTGTTCTTTTATTTGATTATTCGTTTATTTGCTTAACAACTTGGCTGAACTAATTTTGCCAAGTTTATTTCCCCTGCAGCTTGCTGCCTCTGATATCCACGTTCAGATTTTTTTTTTTCCCTTGATATTATCTTTCAGCTTGGCTATTTGGAGTTCACCACTGGTCAGCATAAGCTACTCCTTGGTCAAAGACTGTACTTAAGGTCTGTTAACCAGTCACATTTTTGCCCCTTACCAAAGGATTCGCGCGTGTCTTGAAGGTAGCTATCAAAGTTCAGGGCATATATGTATTTTGCTGCAATTCAGCTGAGAACTAGGAAATTGGAGATTCCTTCTCTGATTGCTCCCAAGAGGGTGCAGCCTTGGATATGAACAAAATCTTCAAGACTTTCAGGGAAAAATGTGATTTTAGTTTGAAGCCTTGATTCCTAGGAGTCTCCCGTGGGTCAGAACAGCTTATTGTTCAACGTTCAGTCAGTGGGATTCTTTTTGTCAGAGTTTATACCAGTGAGATTTCTACCCTGTGTTGATGGGTCTGTGTATGGCTAGTGGAATGCTTTGAAGTCTGCCTCACATCCTGTTCTGACTGCCTCTGTGTGAGAGCAGCCTAGTTCATGCACACAGGCTTTTGGACCCCAAGATTGACTGTGATCCCAGGAGGACTCTTCTTGCCTGCCTCTTCCTGGTTCTCTCTATTAAACTTCACACTGCTCTGCCATTTTGCCAAATCATAGAGCTATGAGCCTCCTCTTACTTGCTTTGCACCAAGATCTCCATTGTTTTTGACAAATCCCTTAAGCATGGGATTCCACAAGCCCTGTTCCAAATAAAGTAATACCAGCAGGAACTTCCTGTAGGGTATAGAGTTTGTGCAAGGTCCTTGGTCTAAGTTTGGGCTGTTCCTCGCTTGCAGATGGGCAGAGGGGCCCATCCTCAGGAAGGCAATCACCACGTGCAGGAGGAGAGCGTGAGGACGATGAACTGCTCAAATTGTCAAAGGTCCCATTTCCAGTGAATATTGATTTCATTTATATTCCAATCAAATATTCAGGGAAAATTTCCTCATTACCTTGTGGAAAGTCTTAATGATAAAGACCACTGTTTGATTCTCAAGAGATTCAGAGAGCCAGCATACAGATTTAGTGCTAATCTCATTAGAACAGGGGCTGAGGAAGAGAGGATTAACAGCAGGATGCACTGCACCATTAAATATCAAATTATTATCCAATTAGGTGTGATGAACAATGTTTCATTTACAGATATCAGATACCAAATCTCAAGTAGCTGCAGCATTTTCTAAACCTAAAGTGTATAAGTAACCTTGACTGTACTCTTGTTCATAATTGTAATTCTACACTAAGCTTGAGAAATCCATCCTGGACTTAAAACTGTCTCTTGGTAACCTGGTGGGTTTTCCAGGCACACCCATGAAGACACACGCTTTGGTAAACAGCTCATGGATGTCACTATAAAGTAGTTCTGCCAGCCTCACTGAGTTAGGTTGGGCAGCAAAATATAGGGCAGACAAGGTTGTTTGTCAGTGATCTCTGCAGGGATCATTTGATTAAACAGCACATACTCTCCTTCAAAAACGCTCGTCATTCATTCATTCATTCATTCTACAAAGTCATTCATTCTACAGATGAAATGAACTATGGGCAGAGTTAGTAAGTGTGAATGGGGAATGGAGAGTGCTGAGAGAGATGTGTTCCAGGTAGTGGGGGCAGTAATTCAGAGGCTTAGGGTGGATGGGAACATAGTTAATTCAATAAACTATAGGTAAGGTTTGTTTTAGAAAATATGCAATCTATAAAAAATGAGATAAAATTGTTAAAATATAAGCTATGAGCAGACACAGCTTATATTAAAGGAGTGTTTAGTGTTATCTGCATGTATTGTACAGAACAGAGCGTGAGGACTGTTATCCAGCAAAATGGGAGAGACGTTTTCTTGCCTAATTCAACCCACCCCCAACACAAAACAAAACAAAGAAAAATAAATAAAACACTGCATCATTTTCATTAAAAGTCAGAGGGGCTCAGATCAGAAAGTTCTCAGAAGTCAGATAGTTTGCTGCTGTAGGGAGAGGGACTGGCACAGAGCTGAGAGTCATGGTGCTCAAAAGAGAGGTGGGCCCATTGCCAGGCAAAAAGCATATCTTTCTTTAGCCAAAGGTATGCGTTTTTCTAAAACCAAACAAATGAACAAACAAAAATATACTGTGCACTACAGTGAACTTAATGACGGCTGGTGAGTGGAATTAGAGGCGGCAGATAAGTGAAAATAATGGTAAAATAAAGTAAAAGTGAGCCCTGGCATGGACAATGGTGATAACACACCATGAACTTAGGAGAACAATGAATTCAATTCTGTGTACTCGGGTCCAAACGCATGTATACGAGAGACAATAATGATTATAAAAAGAAAACCATCAGCCAGAAGTGACAAAGAGACAAAGGTTTCCCTGTGGCTATACCTGGCTGAATAATGCATCTTGTTACGAACACGGTGGAATTAAAAGCTAATGCCAGAGCAACATCCCATAGTATTAATAATTTGTCTGCTATGTTTCTATTTAAAATTAGCTCATTCATTAAATACTGAACATTGTAATCCCTGTAGTTTTAGACATTCCCAGTTAATCCTTTCATTCTCTAAAGGGTTGAATTAAAACTCTGCAGGTAATTATGTGGGTCTTAAAAATCTGAATTTTCATTTCGACTAAGTCAATCTGACTGAATTAAAATATTGGTGACAGTTATTACTTGAGACCTTGGCCAAGTTATTTAAGATCTTTGTTTTGTTTTGTTTTTTTAACGTCTTTATTGGGGTATAATTGCTTTACAATGGTGTGATAGTTTCTGCTGTATAACAGAGTGAATCAGCTATACATATACATACATCCCCATATCTCCTCCCTTGTTTCTTGGTTTCCTCATTTGCAAAATGGGAATAATGAATAGGGCATAGTCACTACATTATCAAGTTGTTATGTAGAATAAATAAGAAATCATATGGAAACCATTTAAAGTAATGCCCAGCACACTGAAAACATTTAAACTCAGATAATAATGTTTTATTTACTATTATTTTACTTATTGTTATTATCTTCTTGAAATGGCATCAAGACTAGAACAGACTGATGCAATAATGAGAACTAGATGACTGCTGCCTTGAGGAGGTTTATCCCTATCTGAATTCATTACAGGCTGTCTTTAAAGCTTCTCATCCTGAAGCCGATTACATGAAATATCCATCTCCAAATATTCTCTAGAAAATAAAATACTGAGTCAGTAAGTTTGGAAAATGCTTAACACTGACTAAAATAGCATTTCCCAAATCTTTTTGACCACCAGCCATTTTGTTTGCATGTGTGTATGTTGGAGGGTGTACCTGTTAACATCCAGCTAGATGACTATACTAAGCGGACCTCATTTCTAGAAAGATCTAGTTTAGTAGGTGAGAACACCAGCTCTGTTGAGTTCAAATCCTGCCTCTGTCAGTTACTAGTTTTGTGAACTTCCTGTTCCTCGGTTTCCTCATCTGTACTATGGAAATAATAACAGTGTCATTTCCATAGAGTTGTTTTTATGAGTATTAAAAGAAGTAATCTAGCTGAAAGGTGTAAAGCAAAACCTATCAAGCAGATTATGCTTAACACATACTTACTATTATTATGGCAATCTATGTAAGTCTATATAAAATTTTAGGTCCATAAGATGAAAAGTGAGTCATTTTTGTACTTCAGGATGTGCCTCTGCCACTTAATAAGAATGTTATCACATAGAAGTTTCCATTTCAGGCAGTGTGGCATTTGAACCGCCCTGGACATTTATCATTGTTCAAAATCTCAGTGTCAAGTTCTGCACATCATTTCTCCACATTTGTCCATTTTCCAGAACTGGATTTGCCAAACTTTCAATCTCTCTCCCTTTTCTATATTTTCCTTCTCTCTAACGTGTAGGACTCTGAAAATAAAAGACTCGCTTCTCTTCATCTGTGCCAGGGTCAAGTTCATGGTAGGTGATACCAGATGGCAGCAGAAAGAGATGAGTTTCTAGGAACTAGGGTTGTGATTTTAAAAACACTGATTGGTTGTTGTACTTGGCCACTGCTCTTACTAAAAATATTGCACTCACTCGATGTGCTGGCTGCAGTGGGGCTGAACTTTGTCCCTTTGGGGTATGCATGACTGGGGTCAGTAGCTGTAACAAGATGTAAACAAAGAAAATTCTCTTTATCTCTTATCACCCTTCTTGATTCTCATCCTGCATGCTGTCAAGAAATGAATCAAATAGGTGTCAAATGCTATTGCTTCAGGCCTTCCTCCAAACTCTTGCCCTCTGACATAATCTCAGCATATAGCTGTAGGAGCAGGAACAATTCCCTGTGCCTCCAGGGATTTCAGGAGCTTACCTCAACTGGGAGAATGTGGACAGAAAGCTAAGTTTTCAGATCTATTTCTCACCATATAATAAACAGTGCTTTTTCCTACCAACTATCATGTACCTCTTTCTCAGTTTGTAAAGCGCTGATTTAAAAGCCATGTTCCCTATATATGTGTTAGCATACGGTATTTGTCTTTCTCTTTCTGACTTACTTCACTCTGTATGACAGACTCTAGGTCCATCCACCTCATTATGAATATCTCCATTTCGTTTCTTTTTATGGCTGAGTAATATTCCATTGTATATATGTGCCACATCTTCTTTATCCATTCATCCAAGAGGGAGGAGATATGGGAACATATGTATATGTATAATTGATTCACTTTGTTATAAAGCAGAAACTAACACCATTGTAAAGCAATTATACTCCAATAAAGATGTTTAAAAAAATAAATAA
>RJWK010071818.1:0-10602 GCA_004363435.1 Platanista minor
CTTCCCTGGTGGCGCAGTGGTTGAGAGTCCGCCTGCCGATGCAGGGGACGCGGGTTCGTGCCCCGGTCCGGGAAGATCCCACGTGCCGCGGAGAGGCTGGGCCCGTGAGCCATGGCCGCTGAGCCTGCGCGTCCGGAGCCTGTGCTCCGCAACGGGAGAGGCCACGGCAGTGAGAGGCCCGCGTACCGCAAAACAAACAAACAGATAAAACAAAGCAAAACCAAACAGTATTTAGTTGTGAAAAGTCCGGGAGGAGGAGGAGAACTCGTAGTCGAGAGAGCCATGGTGGACAATGGGGGACCAACCAGATCCCCATCAAGACTCGCTCCCCCAGGTGCTGGAGTGATGCTGAAGATGGCCCCTGGCTGTCAGCCCTCTTCCAGAATAACTGCTCAGAGCGGGGGTAAAAAGGCCTAGGTCAGTCCACTCACCCGGCTTGGGACACCTCTGAATGATCCCTCCTGCTGCAGGGCCCCCGTGGGATTGGCCAAGGCTTTCACCGAGTCTGCAGTGCAGCCCGGCTTCTCACCTGGCTCAGTCCTGCTTCCTTCCCCTCCCTTTCCTTCCACAGAGGAGCACAGGGGACCCCTGATTGAGGGAGTGGGATGGGAGGGAGTCAGACAAAAAGAGGAGGTTG
The DNA here is from genome assembly GCA_004363435.1 of Platanista minor. Classification (NCBI taxonomy): domain Eukaryota; kingdom Metazoa; phylum Chordata; class Mammalia; order Artiodactyla; family Platanistidae; genus Platanista; species Platanista minor. The sequence goes on from RJWK010071818.1 coordinate 638, forward strand.
GACTGCGTGACCTTTGAGGCGTCCTGGGTCTGTGATGTTAAGCCTGCACCTCACAGCCCCACGGAGTCTGGGATGCTCACTAATATGGCGGGTTCCTGAGCTCTCCTTTGGCCCCAGCTGGACCCACTGAACCAGACCCGCTGGACTTCATTTAGCACAAGCTCCAGAATGATCCTGCTAACTGCTGAGGGAGAACAACATCCGTAGAAGGTGGGCCTTGTCCTCTTGGCTCCAGCAACAGGTACAATAAGGCAAAAAGTTCCAAGTCATCTGAGGCCAGCGTGGGATTTGGTGGATGCTTTTCTGCATAAAGGAAGAGGACACAGACCAGCCTGGACAGAGTAAGTCTTTCACAGGTGCCCCCACCGCCTGTCTGCTCTCAGGCAAGCATGCTGTCCTCACACCCTCACACCCTCACAGTGAAATGACCTCCAGGTGAGAACGGTTTCGCTGTTCATATTTCCCTCCAGGCCTTTTACTACAAATAGATTTTTTTTCCAAGAGGTCATTTACATAGGTTCTACCAAAAAGCATGGGCATCAGAGATTATTTGCAACTTTCAAATGCAATTAGCAAAGGATGTTGATTCCCATCCAAAAAAGGAAGAACTTCTAATCAGCGATTAAATGTTTATAGGTCACCTTATTATTCATTTATTTCCTCAGGAAGTCAGGAAAGCACCCAGACTTTATAGCCGAGTTAGTCATTCGGTTCTCAGCCTGGCCACACAAAGTAAGTATGAATCATATCAGTAATGTGTGCAGTGAAATTCGAATCTCGGTTTTACTGTTCTCTTAATCTCCACTTGAGCTGGCCTCCAGCCTTGTACCCAAACACTTTCTCTCTCATCAGCCTTTGCATCAACGGGACCATAGTGGGGGCAGCCTCAGAGAAAAGAGCATGATTTGGAGCACACTGAGCATCGTGAACATCCCAGCTCCAGCACTGGGTAGCTCTGTGACCTCGGGCAAGCTGCTGTACCTCTCTGAGCCTCACCTCCCTCACCTGTAAAATACGGGTAAACCAGCTCCTTCTCTGGCAGACGTCTTAACATCTTATGGGGCTTCTAGCATGGAAGCTCCCAGCACATAAAGGGCTGCACAAATGGTGGCTATTTTCCTATCTTCCAGTGGGATTAGCTGTCCCTGGGTGCAAAGCAGGCAGCTGGCTACATCTCCTGCTCACAACTGGAGGTATATTTAAACACCAAGAGCAGTGGGGTAGAAGGGCAGGGGGAGGATAGGGAGGGTGTGCAGATACTCACCACTTAGCCTGAGAGGCAGAAACAAAATGACAAATGACAGTACAAGGAAGCACATGCTAAGCACCAAATGAATGGCAAAGATGAGTATCCCAGGATCAACGTTCCAAAAGTACACGAACTGGGAGGCGTAGTATGTCTTTCCAAGATGGTGGTACCCAACCTCGGCTACACAGCAGCATCATTTGAGGAACTGAAACCAAGTGCGCATGCCTGAGTCCCGCTCCCCCAGGGCCTCTGATTTAATTGGCTTGGTGTAGAATCCAGACAACTGTACTTCTGGAGATTTTCCCCTTAATTCCAATGTGTGCCAGGTGGAGATTCTCTGTGCCAGGGAGCAAGGCCTGAAAAAGGCAGGACATGTTTACCCCAGACATTTGAACTGCCCTTTTTTGTTCTAGGCGCTTTCACCTACATGGTTTCAAGAGACCCAGGCAGGTGGGGGGAAGCGGGGGAGTCAGAGCCAAGGCCAGAAGGACAGTGATGTTTCCATCTCAAAGAATACTGGGGCTGCACTTGGGCTCCGTGCTCTGAATGCTGTCATTTCCCCCCGTAGCACTTATTCCTTAAAGAGAAAAGATTGTCCCTTCAAACACATAAGTGGCCCATAGTAATGGCAGAAGTGCAGCCAAGTCTTTGGAGCTTGTGCAGTGCTGTTACCAAGTCCAAGCTTGTACTGCTTGCTGAATGACAGGCCAGTAAATCGAGAGACGACTTGTTGGGGCAAGGAATAGTGCCTTTATTCGGAAAGCCAGCACACTGAGAAGGTGGTGGACTCGTGTCCCAAAGAACCATCTTGCCTGAGTTAGAATTCAGGCTTCTTTTATGCTCAAAGGGGAGGGAGTAAACTCAATCACTTCCTGGTTTTGGTCCGCCTCTGGAGGGGATGTGTTACTTTCTTCCTTCCTGCAACCGTTCACAGGTAGACCGGGTCAGGATGTCTCCTGCAAGCTAAACAAAGGTATTTTAGCTTAATGCTCATTACCTGGGAGGCAGGCTTCCCAGAGACGGACCATTATGTATAATTTAAGCTTATAGGCAACGTCCCTTTAGAGATTAACTTGGAATACAAAGGTTCTTCCCTATTACAGTTTGAGGGTGCCCCCCCCCCTCCCAAACAAATGATGCAAAACTACCACTACAAAAAAGTCTTATGCTTTGTTAACTTTAGGCTAGATGGGCCACTGGGATGGGGTACGTGTATAGTCTCTCATCTGGTTAAATAGCTGTGGCCAAGATCCCATGGCTAGTAACCCGTAGAACTGGCATTGGAATCCAGGTCTAACCCCATAACCTCTTAGCTACTATTGGAAACCCTGGTGTCTGCCCTATCTAGATTCATTAAAATGTTCTTATTTGAGGTATCCCTGGTGGCACAGTGTTAAGAATCTGCCTTCCAGTGCAGAGGACACGGGTTCGAGCCCTGGACCGGGAAGATCCCACATGTGGCAGAGCAGCTAAGCCTGTGCACCACAACTACTGAGCGTGCGCTCTAGAGCCCGCGAGCCACAACTACTGAGCCCACGTGCCACAACTACTGAAGCCCACACGCCCTGAGCCCGTGGTCCACAACAAGAGAAGCCACCGCAATGAGAAGCCTGCACGCCACAACGAAGAGTAGCCCCCGCTCACCGCAACTAGAGAAAGCCTGTACGCAGCCACGAAGACCCAACGCGGCCAAAAAAAAAAAAAAAAAAAAAAATGTTCTTATTTGAGTGTTGGTCCCATGGTGGAAATTATTGCTTGCTCACAGTATTTCAAATGAAGCTCCCCAAGCAGAGTCCTGAGTAGTAGATTCTGTTTCCACCCCAGGTTCCATCCCAGGCAGAAGTGTTTCCCAGGACAGATGCCAGGAACCTCCCCCCACAGGGCAAAGCCCCATCTCCACACTGAAGCCCTCCCTTAGAGAGTGGTCCAGGAAAAGCTCCAAATTGTGAGAGGGAAACCTCAGTGTGGCTTACTGCTGCCTTCAGCCAAGATGGCCCTGCCAGATAATTTTCAGGGATTTAAAAAGCTGAGAACTGGAACTAAGTCCTTTTCGGGAGGCAAGAAGCCAATGAAGGTGCTGCTGCTGGGGAGCCCGAGGCCCCGCCTGAAGAGCCTGCCCCGGGCTGGGGATGGGGAGAGAGGGAGTCCAGCGAAAGGAGTGGGAGGCAGGGCCAGGGGGACGCCCCCTCCTCAGAACACAGGCTGCCCAGCCCCGCACCTCGGCCTTTCAGCCTGTGACAGCCTTTGCATCCGTATGGAGCAGAAGCTCCTGCTTCAGAGTCTGCAGGTCAGGAGGGCAGCGCCCAGCCCTCTCATTTCCACACCCTTCATGTGACCTTCAACGATGCTGCTGAGCTCTTTTGCTCCAGGTTTTTCCACTGAAAAATGGGAGCTACTTCTAGCTTCCTTGCAGGGTGTTTGTGATGATGACAGAGGAAGTATGCAAGAGACCGGGCCTGGAGAAAGGTCTCAGGAACGCGCAGCTGCACTTGCAACTAGCTTTTTATCAGTAGAAAATTATAGGTATTTACTACTTTTTAATGAGTAAGGAGTAAGACGGCTTACTCTTGCAGTGAGATAGACACTGCGGACCTCAGGGCAGAGATGGGGACATTGCCCCTCCCTGAATCCCTGCAGCCCCTAGAGCAGAGTGCCCTGAAGGTAGTCTCAATGGTCAAGAAAGGTTTACAGACTGGCTTGGAGCCAGTAGCGTGCATGCTCAGAACTTGCAGTGCCTGGAGTGGGGGCTGACTTCACCAAGCATGTGTTGCTGGTGGCTTGTAGTGAAACGCGTGACCATGATACCGGGAGTGGCCCCCGGCGTGGGATTGGGCAGAGAAGGCACACCTCCCAGACCAAGTCACACTAGAGCAGTCACGGGTGAGGCTTGAGAAAACTTCCTCTGTTGAAAGGATTCTTGGGGCTTCCCTGGGGGCGCAGTGGTTAAGAATCCACCTGCCAATGCAGGGGACACGGGTTTGATCCCTGGTCCAGGAAGATCCCACATGCCTTGGAGCAACTAAGCCCGTGTGCCACAACTACTGAGCCCATGTGCTGCAACTAGTGAAGCCCGTGCTCCTAGAGCCCGTGCTCCCCAACAAGAGAAGCCACCGCAATGAGAAGCCCGTGCAGCGCAACGAGGAGTAGCCCCCGCTCGCCGCAACTAGAGAAAGCCGGCGTGCAGCAACGAAGACCCAACACAGCCTAAATAAATAAATAAATTAATTAATTAATTAAAGAGGGAAAAAAAATTTTTTAAAGGGAAAGGATTCTTTTTGGTTCCTCATTACCGATGATTCTGATGAGAGGTGTGTGACCTGCAGGGCTTGGAGCTGGGAGGGCTGGAGTCCAGGCCTGGCTCTGCTGCTGGCCAAGCCTGTGACCTGGAGATGGCAGTCCCCTCACTGAGGTCCCAGAGGCCTCGTTAACTGAATGAAGGGGAGGCCTGGATGATCTCCAAGCTGCTCACGCACTGGATTTTGCCTATTGCAAAAGTCCAGGAAAATGCATCTAATAAACTAACCAGTTCTATTACTGAACAATAAATATAGTCAATGGATGGATAAATCAATCGACCAGGTATTTATAGAGGACCCATTAAGGGTCTAGTGTGGCTCTAAACACTTCAGGGCAAGAGACAGGCTGCCTGCAGTGGGGCTCTTGGCCGCTAACCCTACAGCACCTCTAACCCTACAGTGGACATTGTTCCACCCCCTGCAGTGGCCTCTCCAAGTTCTATTGACCATATCTTTATTTGAAAGCCTGTCATGCACACTGATCTTGGTTTCTAAATGCCATTCTCCAATATAAGGAACCAGGGCTCCCGGGAAAAATGCCTGATTCCACATCTGAGGCAGGAAAATACAAGATGGGCCTGGATCTCTTTGTTATGCCAGAAAGAAAGGAAGCGCACAAAGAATGATGGGGACATGTTAAAAAGGACTCGGAAGTTAGGAGCTAGCATAAAAACGTCCCCACTGACCAAGCCTGGGACAATCTGAACATCAGAATAAATAAGGACAGTGATAGATCTTAAACCACTAAAATAATAGGGGTCCATGAGTCCACACTGACATACAGACCCACATACAAATGTACTTAGATACCCACATACATGCAGGAAGAGGGGAAGCAGAATGCCAACTAACAGAAGTAAAAAGAAAGATGGAATTGACAGAGCCACCCATTTGCAAAAATCCTGGTAACAGCTGAATGAGGCAAAGATCATCAATGTTTCTAAAATTATTGGGTGAACATTTGGTGAAGAACAGGTTATAACAGTAATTACAAGGGGAAAATTGGTACAGATGAGAAACCTAGTGGACTCCACTTTCACCAAATGATTAGCGTTCACATCCTCAACACTGGGACAAACTGGCATCAGGCGCTGGTCCCCTGAGAAGAGCGGCATCAGTGTTAACACCTTATTGACCGGGGACGGATTAATAGGTCTTCTGTTACCTGAACGTTATTGATCGGAGACGTATCAATACATTTTTAGAGACTGATACAATTAACATGACCGTGTGACGTTGTTAGAGCTTAAAATTGATCACGGGTTCATTATGCGACTTATGATTCTTGTCATCATTCACATTTTACTCCATTAGGTTTTCGTTCCAACCTTGGGCATATGTAAAATTTTCAGAAACGATGCATCACAAAATTTTGAGTGAAGAATTCTTTGGTGAATTTTATGCAGATACTCTCTCTGGTTGCCCGAGCGACATATATACTAGTGTCTCAGAAGATGATAGTTCTTCAGAATATAGTTCTGATTCAGACGATGTGGATATTAGTCCAACAAAAAGATAAAAAAGCCTTAGTGATTGATTCTGATATGGAAAGTGAAAATGAAACTCACGATGCTGGCGAATGCTCCTTTGCTTCTACAGAAGAGTGAAGACGACATTTCATGAAAATTAGAAGACTTTATAGGTGTGTCATGTGTAACTATTGAATGTAATAACCTGCAAAGTGTTAGTGAAATAACAGAATTAATTTTCCGTAATGACTTTCTCGAGTTGGTCACTTCTCAAACAAACTTGTATCACCACAGAATGAAAAGTCATGAAAAGTATGATAAGGCTTTAAAATGGACTGAGGTAACCAACAGTGACATGAAGAAGTTTCTTGGATTAATAATTTTTTTTTTTTTTTTTTTTTGCAGTACGCGGGCCTCTCCCGTTGCGGAGCACAGGCTCCGGACGCGCAGGCTCAGCGGCCATGGCTCACGGGCCCAGCCGCTCCACGGCATGTGGGATCTTCCCGGACCGGGGCACGAACCCGCGTCCCCTGCGTCGGCAGGCAGACTCTCAACCACTGCGCCACCAGGGAAGCCCAGGATTAATAATTTTGATGGGACAAATAAAGTCACACTGGAGGGACTTCCCTGGTGGCGCAGTGGTTGTGAGTCTGCCTGCCGATGCAGGGGACACAGGTTAGATCCCTGGTCTGGAAAGATCCCACAAGACACAGAGCAGCTAAGCCCGTGCGCCACAACTACTGAGCCTGCATTCTAGAGCCCGCGAGCCACAACTACTGAGCCCACGTGCTGCAGCTACTGAAGCCTGCGTGCTCTAGAGCCCGTGCACCGCAACAAGAGAAGCCACCGCAATGAGAAGCCCGCGCACCGTAACGAAGAGTAGCCCTCGCTCGCCACAACTAGAGAAAGCCCACGTGCAGCAACAAAGACCCAACACAGCCATAAATAAATAAGTAAGTAAGTAAGTAAGTAAGTAAGTAAATAAATAAATGTATTAAAAGAAAGAAAGAAAGTCTCACTGGAAAGAATATTGGTCGACTGATCCCTAACTTGAAACCCCTGTCTTTCCAAAGATTATGACGAGAAGAAGGTTTGAACAAATAATGACATTTCTTCACTTTAACAGTAACTCCAAAACTCCACTTCCTGCAGACAGATTTCAAAAGTTAAACCTTTTTTGGATTATTTTCTACCAAAATTTCAATTGATCTATATACCCAAACAAGAGGTATCACTTGATGAGGCAATGATAAAGTGGAGAGGACGACTCAGACTCAAAATCTATAAGCCCAGAAAACTTACAAAGTATGGAATTTTGGTCAGCATGGTTAGCAAAAGTGAAACTGGATATCTATGCAACCTTGAGATTTACACAGATGAAGGAAAGAAACTGCAAGAAACAATATTATTGGTCCTACAACCTTATCTTGGTTCATGGCACCATATTTACCAAGACAATTATTACAACAGCGTGTCCACATCTGAAATATTGTTGAAAAATAAAACCAGAGTTTGTGGGACTCTAAGAGAGATCGTGGTCTACCAAACCAATTGAAGGAGAAATCTAAAAATCTACAGAGGGGAAAAATGACATTCTTACAGACGGGAGAAGTGATTCTTCTTATATGGAAAGACAAGAGGCTAGTCCGCATGGTGACAACTATTCATGATGCCTTCATAACATCTACAGGAAAGGAAGACAGGAGGACTGGTCATCAGATAACTAAGCCCACCTGTATATTAGAGTATAACAAACATATGAAAGGAGTTGATCAATGTGATCAATATCTGGCAAACTTCAATATCCTCTGGAAAACTCGAAAATGGTATAAGAAAGTGGGTTTCTGTTTGAGTAATTGCAGTTTATTCAATGGGCTTAAAAGTTATTATAGCCTTAATGCACAGAATAAAGTGACTTACAAGCAATGTTTGCTAGCAGTAGCTAGAGAATGGGTAACTGACCATTCTGGGGAATGTAGTGGTAGCCCTGCACCTGGTCCTTCTTGTGGAGTTTCTAAAAGAGCCTCCCACAGAGATTCACCTTGTTGATTATCAGGTAAAATAAAAGAACATATTCTAGAGGAAATAATACCCACAGGACTAAAAAAAGTGCTGCCAGAAAGTGTAGAGTCTGCTCTTTTCAGGGGAAAGCACAGTGAAACACGGCATATTTGTAATAGGTGTTCTGTCCCTGCACAGAGGTGTCTGCTATACTGCCTATCACGCTCTAACGAAATATTAGAATGCTTTAGTAAGACACGTACAAAGTTTCAAATAAATACAGTAAGTGCAAAAAAAGTTGTTGATATTTACTCAAAAATATTCACTTTCATAACAAATTGCCAGCCACAGGGGTTAGTTTCTGCAGAAATCCCCCGATCAATTATGTGTTAAATTTCCTGATTTTGGTAACTGTATGTTATGGCAGGAAGACACGTAAGGTGTCCCCCATGAACCCCACCCCTCCTTGGTGTTCTCGCCTTGTATGATCCTCTCCCTCTGAGATTGGGCAGGACCAGTGACCTTTTTCTTTCTTTTTTTTTAATTGAGGTATAGTTGATTTACAATTTCAGTTCACTCACCCTGGGACCCAGCTTTGTCCATCAGTGAGCCAGCACTAGCCCCTGGGTCCCTGGGGGCTCTGCAGCCAGCCACCTGGCTCCACCCACCAGCAGCCGGCATCCTTCCTACAAGGCAGAGCCTGGCAATGACGAACTGGACCTGGGTGCCAGCCACACCTAACAGACCACACATAGTAGTCAGCCCGCCACAACAGAAGGACCCACGCGGCCCACATAGGAGGTACCCCTAGAGCATAGAGCTCTAGTGACCAGAGGGGAGTGTGCTACTGGGACACATAGGACATCTCCTACAAAAGGCCATTTCTCCAAGGTCAGGAAATGTAACCAACCTACCAGATACCTAGAAATAAAAACAGTTAACTAGGTAAAATGAGGCGACAGAGGAACATGCTCCAAACGAAGGCACGAGATGAAACCCCAGAAGAAGAACTAAGTGAAGCGGAGATAAGCAATCTACCCAAGAAGTTCAAGATAACAATCGTAAAGATGATCAAAGAACTTGGGGGAAGAACGGATGCCCAGAGTGAGACGTTAGAAGTTTTTAACAAAGAGTTACAAAATATAAAGACCTATGGCCTTTTTCTAACCCACAGAATATGGTAAAGTGGCTGGAAGGGCTTGATTACACATCCACCATGATGCGATTGCATCATGTAAAATTGTAGTCCCACCTCACTGGAGTCTCTCAGACTCTTGCTGGTTTTGAAGAAGCAAGCTGCTATGGTTTTGAAAAGCATGCTTTTGACTTAATCATTTCCTATCCTTTCCTGCAGTTGAGGGAAGTTACTCTTATGCTGATCTCCTATTTTCTGACATTTTGAACTTGGGTTTGCCTTGACTCTCCATTTGTGTTCATGTGGGTCGTGGGTTGAAAAGTTCATCCGAGGCATCATGGTGAAACTGGAACACCTCACTATTTGCAGCATCCCCAGTTCGTTGTTTTTTTGTTGTTTTTTTGGGGTTTTTTTAACATCTTTATTGCAGTATAATTGCTTTACAATGGTGTTAGTTTCTGCTTTATAACAAAGTGAATCAATTATACATACACATATGTTCCCATATCTCCTCCCTCTTGCGTCTCCCTCCTTCCCACCCTCCCCATCCCACCCATCCAGGTGATCACAAAGCACTGAGCTGATCTCCCTGTGCTATGCGGCTGCTTCCCACTAGCTATCTATTTTACGTTTGGTAGTGTACATATGACCATGCCACTCTCTCACTTTGTCACAGCTTACCCTTCCCCCTCCCCATATCCTCAAGTCCATTCTCTAGTAGGTCTGTGTCTTTATTCCTGTCCTGCCCCCAGGCCCTTCACGACACTTCTTTTTTTCTTAGATTCCATATATATGTGTTAGCATACGGTATTTGT